>VWZW01007169.1:720040-738409 GCA_013397115.1 Edolisoma coerulescens
GGGGGGGGGATGCATTCTTGACAGAATGCTAAAAGGCACATGCTTTTAGAAATGTCTGAATAAAATAAACAGTCCTACATCTTCTAGATGCATAATCTGTGACTAAGATACAATATAGTAAAATGTTTGGGAAATAAATCTTGTTTGGAAAGCAAATATCCTATTAATATCCACTCAGCTGCCACAAATTTCCTGTGATATTTAGGACTAGTTTATTGTTCCTCCTACATTGCCCAAGACTATATCAGCATTTTGGGTGGTTTTTTTGTTTTCTTTTTGTTTTTGATAGCTTAAAGCTCTTCACCAGCAGTTGTGGGTTTTGACCAAAGCATGCTTATCTAAACTGGAAAAGAAAAAAGGGAAGGCTAAAAGTGAGAAAAGAAAGAACAAGGAAAAAGCTGAAATAAAAAGCTTGATTCAAAAGAAGAAAAATCAGAAGTACATGAAGAAGTCTAAGAAAAAGCTGTCTTTAAACATGTAAGTGTGGGGAACTTGTGTGGGCGTCAAATTATTTTAAACTGCTGTTACTGCAGTACGCTTTTTCCCTGCAGTCAATCAAAGAAAGCCATGCAGCAGGTCTTGTTGGCACATAAGTCAGAAGATGAAGATGCTGCCAAACCTATGAATTACGATGAAAAACGACAGTTGAGTTTGGACATAAATAAACTCCCTGGAGATAAGCTTGGGAAAGTAGTTCACATAATACAGTCAAGAGAACCTGCACTGAGGAACTCTAACCCTGATGAGATAGAAATAGACTTTGAAACTTTAAATGCTTCAACACTCAGAGAACTAGAGAAATATGTAGCAACCTGTTTGAGGAAGAAACAAAGAAAGCAGGGTATGTAGCATAAATGATCTTTTAAAAAGCCCACTCGATTTGCTTTCTGGTTTGCTTTCATGTTAACTTCTATTTCTCATGCAGCTAAAAAACCAACGAAGTCAAAAGAAGAACTTAATTCTGAGAGGAAACAAGAGCTAGAGAAGAGACTACTGGATGTCAATGGTCAACTAAACCCAAAGAAGGAGAGCTTCAAGAGTAACGTGGCTCTTCCTTTTACTCATTTGCAATGGAAATAGCTTAAAGTGGAATTCTTCCCTTGGGCTTCAGTCCTGTTAGGCAGCTGGGGACTTTCTCCTCAGAATAGTTGGGGTCTTAAGCTTCCCACTGCTAGTCTCAAGATTGTTTCTATGTTGAGTGAGCTGGAGTCACAGCAGCAAATTTGGTCAGCTACTTGTTCTGTCTAAAGCAGCTTCCTTATTCCTGCATCTAATACTTTATTACAGGTAAAGATGGTAACAGCTCCAGAGATTAAGAGACACTGAACAATTCCCTTATGCTAATATGTGAAAACATGGTGGGGCGTGTGGAGAGTCACACAGTCTATTTGTTTGCAATTCATTTGCAATAGAGATGCAAGAATAACCAATTCTAGTCGTACCTGTTAGGTGGCAGTGTCACTAATGCTGTCTTGCTAACAAAACTTGTGGATCAGTGACAGGTGTGCTGCATTATCCTAGACTTAAGGAAGTGTCCTAGAAGAATCAATTCAGTTTTTCAGGCAATAATGCATCTCAAGATCAAAGCCAGAAATTCAGTGCATACTTGAGCTGTACACTTACTGATGGTTCTCATCAGGGGCTGAGAATGGATCAATGCAGCTGATGCTGCTATTATAAGTCAAGCTGTTCCTCATTAAAATAGTGAGTGCTATTATTGCCCTCCACTGGATATTTATTTAGCTCCTATGTAAAACCAGTTAGCTGAAATGATGGAATCAGCTCTGGAAGACACAGAGACACTTGTATCCAGCATTATCTCAGTCAAGTCTTCCTGTTTGGGATACATAATGGCTTGAAAATATCCTACAAAGAAAAGCTTAAAGAAGCAGCAGAAATCAATTATGAAGTATATGTTGTGAGGAGAGGGAAGAAGCTGGCTAGGAAATCTTTACAACTGGTATCTGGCTTGTTTACAAGAGCTAAATCTGGACTTGTGTCCAGGGAAACAAGTATCCATGTAACTTCTCATTTTCAAAGCTTCCATCAGAGCAAAAACTTTGAAAAAGATTTGACTGCAAAATCATTATAAGCTGAGTTAAATCAACCCTGTAGACGCAAAATAGTCAGATGGTGGGGAGGTGGCAAAGGATGGCAATTTGGGAGTACACGTGGTTAGGGAAAGAAGAGCTGGCTGTAGATAAAGAACTCTGCATCCAAGTCTGGCAGCAGCAACATGCACAGAAACAGGCTCTTAACAGCAGGAAAGCTTATGGGGGAAAATTGCTTGAATTGTGTCTTAAGACTGTATATTTTTAATCTACTTCAGAATTGTAAATTGTGTGACTACAGCTTCTCCTTGGATATTCCATTCATTCAACTAGCTTGCTGCTGGTAAATCCCACTCCTCTCCTTTCTAGAGGGAGGCCTTTGTTTTCAAGTCCACTTCTAAATGGACAGTAGACAAGGAAGTGAAATAAGATGAACTCTTACATGGGACAATAGGCCTAACAAGGTTGATCCTAGTCTTGTATATGAAGAATGCTCCATTGCAGGTTGTTCTGAATTCTTTCTTTTTCTCCTGCAGTTGAAAACAATGCTGAGTCAAGTACTGGGCCAAGCAGACTGAGTGACAGCAGCAGCTCCTCAGATTCTGGCAGCAGCACTAGCAGTGATTCTAGCTCCTCAGATAGCAGTGACTCTGAATCAGGTTAGAAAGCTTATTTTTGTGTTTGTTTAGGCAAAATATCTTATCTCTGTTAGCATCTACTGTTCCACATGCTTACCAAGGATTTTAGTTATCTTTGGTTGGGTTTGCTCCATTTTGAAGATTTAACTCAAATGCTATGAAATGAATGCCTTAATACTGAGATTCCAGGAACACAGAACAAAACCCAAGAACAAAACAACCAAACCCCACTACATCCATTCAACTTACAAGTGAAAATCTTTAGGGACCAAAATAAGCTAGTAAAAGGTCTGTTTATGTAACCTGGACACTTGACTATTGGGCTACAGCTTATTCTTGCAGCTTTGATCCCTTTTTAAAAGTGTGATTCACTTTATTTTCATCTCCTGGTCTGCAGCATGAAGGGTGACCTGAGCAAGAAAAGTGCCTACAGCATTAACTGTAGAGCCAGAATCCACCCTGGTGCTTAAGCTGTTTCAAGCTTGTTTAAAGGATATTACAGCATCAGAACATTGAATGATGTTTCTCTGTACACAGAACCCTCTTTAGTTTTCTAGGACAGAATAGATCTGCCAAACTGGAGGTCCACAGTGTAGACCTCCATATGAGGTATAAGGTGAGATGAATGCTCAACCCTCTGCAGTGGGGGGGAAGCAAAGAGTGAATCAATGGCAATGAAGACCTTGATCCTGCAGGAATCTTTGTGGTCTCTTTTTATATCTGGGAGAAGTTCTCTAAACACATCAAGCTCAAGTCAAATATTCAAGATAAGAATGTTCCTTTCACTGTGAGGTTTGACTCTAGGTACAACTGCAACTCACACCTTGTATGTGTGAATAATGAAACATATGTCAATGACTGATTTGGTTTTTTTTCTGCCCACCTCGCTGTATTTACAGTTCCAGAAACCTGTTCAAAACAGACTGGAGCCAGGCAGAACTGTCCAGCTTCTATGGAAAAGTCTAAGGTAAACCTGGCTGGAATGGACATAGCATTTTTGTCCTAAACAGCAAAATAATTACACGAATAACTTTGTTAAACAGAGGGGGTTTTTTTAACATACAATGGTACTAGAAATGATGCAACTTTATCAGGAAATAATGAATATGGCTTGAATGCTGTTTCTTTTGTAGGACTGATTGATATGAAGATGTCACATGAGCTGTTTATTAAAAGTAACTTATGCATCTGCACAGGAACAGATATACTGGGAGAACTTCTGAGGCTTTTACCTTTTATAATCATTGTGGTGATTATGTGTTTGATGAAGGGCAGAATGCTCCACATACCCCACCCACCCCCAAAAAAGGCAAATAATCTCCAAATAGATCTCTGAGTATAGAATTGACCTAACAAACAGTGCAAGCCCCACTTAAATGGTTTTTAATCTATTAATAACCTCACTTCTACACCTGAAAATAAATAAATTGTACAATATACCACTTATTTTCAGGATAATTTAATATTGCTTATTGCTATGGTATTGTTAGAATCAACAGCAGTTTTATCTAGAAAAAAGTCTTAATGCCTCTTAGATTGAATTGCTCTATTCCTGTATTATACAGTGGGTGTTGTTTCTTGTCAAGGTTAGCTGCCTTTAACAATTTCCCTTGAAGCTACCAGAGACAGAGGCTCTGTGAAATTTCAAAGCAAAATCACAGCAAAACCTTCATTTTTCTTGGAACAGACTTGCTTTCCCTTAAAGTACAGGAAACTAGGCTGCAAATTTATTATTCAGCTGCTCCTTCTGCATCTTCATAAGCAAAGGCTCAGGGAAGGAATTATGTAACACCCTTTTTTTTTTTTTTTTTTTTTTTGCTTAAGAACTGCAGCCTCTGCAGTGACAGAATGACAGCAATAAACTTGAAAAAACAGGATCCAGGAAATGAGCTTCAGCTTGGTCAGTTGTAGCAGCCCCTTACTGACCTTCTGAGTAGCAACAAACATCATACTTGAAATCCTCACATTACGTTTTGTTCTCTGGGGTTTTCTGTACCTGTCAGACCAAGGCAGTAAGTGCACTTTACCTCATGGCTTTTTGTCATCAAAACTCCGAGGAAATGATGGATCAGTATCACAATACAAGCAGTACTGAATCCGATAAACAGTGGAAATGGGTAGTGGTGGGAAAAGAGGATCAAATAGCTATTAAAAAAAATCGGCTGTATTAACTACTGCAATCTCTTTATGGAGAATACCACTTTGTTTACAGAGGACATCCTGCAATGCTGTTCTGCAAGCACAGCCCTCCTCTCTTACTAGTAGCTTGCAAAATCATGGATCATCTGAACTGCAGCAGCAACCGCCCAAGGCACTGCAAAGGCTTCAGTGTAGATCACTTAATCCATCAGAACAAAATGGTCAGACTCTCTCAGGTAATACCTCTATGGCTATCCTTGACTGCTGAGGAAAGAAGGGGTGTCAGGATGCCTGTATAGCCCAACAAGCTTATCTTGGAGTTTTGGAGGTTAGCAAGTGGATAACTGAAAAAGTCCTTGCAGGGTATGGATTACAAAAGAGAATGATGTAAATTAGAGCATGGCAGCACTGAGGATTGGGTAGGGCGTTCTGATTACTGGGCTGCTTGTGGTGGGGCAGAGTAGTATTAAAACCAGGAGCTGTTCGTGCTTCCTTCTAATGAAATGGAAAAGGATACCTTAAGGAACTTGGAGTTACAGGAAGTGCTGAACACCTTAAGGCAGGAATTAGATGCTTAAACCCATCCCCACTATCCAAGTTCATGTCTGAAATGCCTATCAGCTGAATGTAAGGCCTGGTGCCATAGGTCCTCTGAATTGATTGTTGTTGTCTAGACACATCAAATACATGAAGTTGCTTAGGAATTTGACTCAAGGAGCTATTCTTTTCCCTCCCTCATTTCAAAAAGTCTAATAACATCAGACACTTCTGAGATTTTGGTAGAAGACAGCATGAACTGGTAGCTGAGTAACTGAGAAATCAATTAAAAACTAATTAAAAATAACTCTCTTAAATCATGTGACTAGAATACATATCTTCATACTCAGTTACTCCACAGATCTAAACAGTGACCTAATTTTGAGATGTAGGACTGCATTTTGCATGATAGGGGGAAAATCATACCCTACTTCTTTCTCAGGTATAATCTCAGCTGTACCTGCTCTGCATGATGCTCCAGACCAGCAAACTCCTCAGAGTACTCCAAAGACAAATCAGTCTTCTGTCACATACTCCAGAAATGCTCTTCCAGAGGTGAATATATGCTTCTCTCCAATGAATAAATTTCAAACAGCATCTTTAAAGCATGTTCTTACCCTTTAAATAAGATGTAATATAATACTTCAGGCTTGAATTTGATGTGATGAAGGCCATTTAAGGTTTACAACAAAAGTTTTCTAAAACCCCAATAACAAAGTGATTCTTATCCTTTAACAGGGCATTACTTCATTGCCTATTGGCTGCAACACAAAAGGAAAGTTTGGCTGATCAAGTTTATAGTGCACTATAAAGCTTATTTCATTTCTTTTCAGATCTATAGCTCGAACTTAAGTAACCCTTGCACACTTACAGGTTAAAAGTCCACCCTGCAAACCAACATCTTTACAAAAAAGGCAGATTATAATATGTGTTTTGGTTCTGTAGAAATATCAATTTCACAAACCCTGCAATAGTGAGGGTCTAGAGGCTATACTGGAAAAGTGTTTTGCTTTTCATACCTTTTCCTAAAGCTATGGAAACTCAGGCTTTGCAGGTCTAGATGAGGTTGTAAAATATTTAGTCACTGTTGATTTCTGTCTTAATATGTTCTTGGAGAGTATCCTGGTTAGAAGGGCCTCTGTGGAACAAAGGAAGTTATTGATGTTACTGCAGCACGATCACTTCCCTCCTATGATGATTAATAATCTTTCTGAATGTGGTTGAAAATTTAGTTGCTTTAATCAGGCTGTAATAGCTTTCTTTTTGGCAATGGATAGAAACTACCTCTTGAATCTATAAGCACAAGAATGTGTCCTGCAATTAAGGATGAAAAGCAGCTCACCCTTTCCTGTTGGTGTTCGCTGTCCAAGGTAGCAGGTAATGCAAATTATGACTCCGGTTTGTGCAGCACTGTCCTCAGTTCAAGGGATTACTACACAGAGTAATCTTGCACAGAGAAAAAATACCACTGCTCTGAAGATCACAGCTACCCTGTACCATGATCCAAAAGCTAGAGTGCAGCAACTTGGCTTTATGACAACTTTCTTCTGCTGTACAATGTTAAGGGTTAAAGATCTTGTATCAGTTTCTCATGCTCTACCCACTCCATCACTTGGGATTGCTGAGCAATGCATAATCTCAATCTGAAGTCTTGATGTATGAACTTGCTTTCGTTACTATAATATGAATGAAATTTATTTCTTCCCTGGTGTTTACAGAAACAAGAGCTGCAAGAATTTACTGCTCTAAGTTTCTAAACCTTTAATCTTGATGCTGGTTAATAAGAATCCTTATGTGCTAAACACAAATATTCTGAAGAACATATTTTGAAGTCTAGCTTCTCTTCTAGGTATCCAACACCATTTTCCAAGTTGACAGTGCTGACTGGAGTAAACAAGCTGAGCAAACAAGACATCTGGACATATCAAATAAATTTCAAAACAAGACCAGTGTGAGAACTGCTGATTTAATATCCATAAGTCAAGAACAAAGTATGTAATGTCACAATAAAAACTGTAACCATTATCAGGGGAGCAAAGTTAAAAATGTATATGAAACTGGTTTAAAGAAATATATTGCTGAACACTTGTACATTAATCAGTTTGCAGAATAATGGTGTGTGTGCAGTTTTCCCTTGCTCTTTCTTTTTGATTTGATGCTTTAAAAAAAAAAAGTGAAATTAAACAGATCCTTGGTTCTTGTTCTGTGTTAAAATATATAAAGAAAATTACTTTTTTATTTAAGAATTTAGCTTTCTGAATGTAGTACTAGGGATAAGTAACCCAGTCTTCCATGAAGTCTGAGAATTGATGCTTCAATCTGTTGAACTTCACTGGCCTTTAAAATGTCTTCTGCTGAAGCTTCATGGAGCTCTTTTCCCAGGGCACTGTGTGTGTATTTTGAGTTATTATCTTTGGCTCTTGGTGACAAGGATCTGACAGTAAATCAATGCCAAAGAGACTTTCATGATGGAATAAACTTGCAATTATTACAAGAGCGCTGGCCCGCTGAAAGCTGCATTCTATATTTTATACATATTTCAAACTAAAGAATTGATTGAACATCCATGCTCTGTGTGTCCAGTATTATCAGACACGATTGTTTTGGTTTCTCCTTTGCTCTTTGCCCTCTAGAACACCTCTATAGGGAGGGAAGAAGCTTCTGAAACCTTAATGAAATTAAAAGGCAGAGCCTGTTCACTGATGCACTCCCTTATTTTTGCCAAAGAATAGTGCTAAGTCGTTGCGGTGTATTAAAGCAATTATAAAAATGGATATTTAATTCTCCATGAATTTCTATTCAGTTTAGGGTCTTAACACACCAAGCCATCCCTATACTGACCCCCTTTGCTTAGACTTGCAGCAGCTTGAACTGGTCCATAGCTTCAGCTAAGGATTTTCACTTAGAAAGGTTTGAGACTGTGAGGTCTTTCTGAAAACCCCTTTTATGACAAACTGATACTTCAGAATTCTGGATTCAAACATTCAAAAACTTGTCCTTTGCATAATACAAAAAAGCCAACATGTAACCTGAAGTTTCTTATTAAGCATTTACCTAAATACTGAAACATCTCAAACTACAGTGGAAGATGAGATAAAATGTGTTGTTTGTCTCTGGTTTGAAAAAAGTGTTTGGGATTTTTTTCCCCTCAAGTAATAAAGAAGTAACAGCATGGATTATATGTCCATCTCTATGCTACTGGAAATGGAAGGCCTCTAGCCCTTGATAGCTGACCTATTTGCTTTTAAAAAAAAATAAATAGGGTTGAGAGCCTTAGGTTGAAATGAGTTTGCATGATCAATTGGGTACTCTTAAATAATGCTGGACTCAAAAGGACAGAGGGCTAGATGGGGAGGGGAGGGAAGTGAGTAAGTGGCAAAGTGCTGTGTTGAGACTTTCTGACCAAACTTTTTGAGCATTCTGCTGGCACCTCTCCTAGAATTTACCAGGAGTTAATTTCTCATCTATAGTTGAGCTAACTATACTTTTCCCTGCCCAAATGTGGAGAGAAGTGGTCCAGTTCAACTTAAGCTTAGGAAATGTTTGGGAGAATTTCTGTCTTTCTGAATCAAATAATAAAGTGTAGTGTAAGCTTTTAAGTCAATTCCTGGAATGACTAAAGTTTTATCATTTAAATTTGAGAAAAAATAGTCCATAAAATCAACACAATTGAAAAGTCCTTTGTAATTCTTCCATCAGGTTATTGTATACCCGATGACAAATGTAATGATAAAAACATACTAGAGCCAATGTCTGAACGTCTTCCAAGGAAGGTAAGTGTTGCTCAAGTTCTATCTGAGAAGAGGCTGAGTTTGCTTATGAGGTTGAATAACTCCCTGATCTGGGATCTTCTCTGAAATTCTGTTATTTTACGATTAGAGTATTTAGTGTACAATAGGCCTTGGGCATTGTTATAATCTGTACAGATTTATCTCATTTTTACTGCTAAGAGAAACAAATCTATGGACTCTTTCATTTCAGAAGGTATTTATATACATGTAAAATAATATGCCCATGTTGTCATACTAAAATATGGCTTGTTTCATCTAGTTTTAATATTTAAACAAGGAACTAGTGTTCCTTGATCTAATTCTCATATCCAAGTTATTAGTGTGCTTTCCCTCGCTGACCCAGTAACAAAAATAAAAGTAGTGTGGAATATAGTCTTGGTGCTATTGGAAAAACTATTCTGAAATAAGACAAAGCACTTTTAATGACTAAAGGCATTTATGACAGTTAAGCAAAATATTTCCTAGCATACAGTAAGTTATCTTAAATGGAAAAACAGAGACGTTTTCTTATCTATTAAATTCTTCTTGTGTAATCAGCTATTTGAAAACATTAGATCAAAATTACTAATAATAGATCGCGTCAACTTCTGGACCTAAAAAGTTTTCTGTATCATCTGTTGAACTAAAATGTTTCTGGGATTTTTCTTTTGGCACTTAGCTTTCAGAAAGCTATTAACTAACATGTTGAATTTAATTCCAAAAATATGTATTTCCTTCATAAGGACATGCTTCTACTAGAAGCAGGGTTTCTTAAGAATGCTGGTTTTATTCTGGTTTATGCTGTGAAGAAAATGCCACAGGGGAACAAAAAAACCCTACAAGCCTAATATAAAACTATTGTTACGTAAGGATTATGTATAGAGAATAGATGGATGTTCTCTGTATTAAAACCTTGTCAATGGACCTTGTGTAAACGCAGCCTTGTGAACTCATGTTTTCTGAAATGAAAAAGTGGAGAGGTAGACTTAAATGGTAAGAATAGCTACAAATGCTAATGATTTCTGGTACATTGCCAAAGACTCTCAAAATTGATGAGAATGCATCTCAAAGTCTGCTCAGATTGCTGCATTTGCACTAATATCCCGCCAAAGGAAGGATATTTTGGTGTAGATATTTCCAAATAGGCCCAGCCGAACAACACTGTGCTAATGTAAGAATTAAGCAGGTAAAAGATGTCAGTAGTTGCAGGGTATTTTTTCCTCTTCTGTGTTTTCCTCTTTCTAATAACTTCAGGATACAGAATTTAAGACTATAGATTCCTGGGTAAGCCTATGTAAAACAATGAAACTTCCGGCTCCAATAAAAGCCTCTGCTGAGAGCTTCAATCAGTTCAGGGACGCAGTATTAAAGAGGAGTGGGCAAGTGCAGGAGTTAAAAAGGCCTCTGGTGCAAGCTGAGAGGGAGCTGCAAAATCTTCCACAAGAAAACAAAAGGTTTGTAACCACATATGTTTAAGTATTATTCTGGTTTTTTCCTGTATGGTACTGGGTGGGTTAGTTATTCAGGAACAAGTGTTTTGGATTAGGTAATTGCCACAGGTCAGGTGAAGCTGAGAAGCCATAGCATTCTAAGCACAACTGCACATCCAAAATGCTGTGAGTGTGCTTAGTGTGCTTCTGGATTTTTGGTTTGGTTTGGGGGTTTTTTTTTTGGTTTGGTGTTCTGGGGTTTTTTTTGTATGGAAGGGTGTTTGGTTTTTCTTTGGGCATTCAGGTGAGGGTTTTTGGTCCCCTGGAGCACTCAATGCCTCTGGTCATGACCAGAGTTCACATTTGTCCTCAGTATCTTATTTTCCTTATTGCTCTCCTAAGGGGATCCAGGATAACATAGTCTTTGAGAGCATGGTGTTTACATAGTTATACAGGGGTTCCAGTGTGCACGACTTCAAAATTCTTTGCATTGCTGCAGAAAAGCACCTTCAATAAGCCCCTGCTGTAGTATTCTTCCCTAGTTGTTCGCAGCCCCTGTTTTAGGGAGTGCCCTGAGGTCTATGGTCATGCTGAGTGGGATAAGTGAATGCCTACTAATTAATGCATTGCAGTAATATAAAAAAATATGGAGTTTTTTTGCCACCTTTTGGAAACTGCGTTTGCAACATTTCCCTCTTCAGTAGTCTTGATTTTTTTTATTGTCTATTTGACCCTGTGAAAGATAAATCTGATCTGGTTCCTAAATTCTCCTGCACTTGCCCGTTCCTGGTTTTATCAGAATAAGTCAATTGTTTGGATTCTTTTATTTTAATAATCAGAGCATTTGAGAGACTTAAGAGTATACTCCTGGTTCAGAAGTTAGTGAAATCTAGCTCAACTAATTGAAGAGGATGAAGGTAGAAGAAAAACATCACAGGCCAAGAAAGTAACAGAAAATTAAGAATTTAAAAGCAAACATATGTAAGTTTTCTGTAGCACATCTATAAATCCCACATGCATACAGATTAGAAATGGGACACAGGAAACATGAACCTACCACAACCTAGCAATTGTGTGCACGTAATTCTTGTGAAGGGAAATCACTATGAAACAATGTGAAAGAGAATCACAGTTTAAGTGCTAGGCACTGATTTAAATTATTTGCAGAATTCTATCAGGTTGTTATGAAAAAAAAGACCTTTTATCCTATACTGATGTATTTTCCTGTCTTTAAAGGGGCCATGAAACCACAGGATTGGATACCATGGCAGCAACAGACTGTGAGCTTGAAAAAGAAATACATAAGAGCAAACTGCCCGAAGCCCAACAACATATTCTTGGTCAAGACCATAACTTGGCTAGGAAAATGGAACAAGAACGCAGGAGGAAAGAAGCAGTAAGTTGCTGACTCTTGCTACATGATTTTTTTTTCAGCTTTACTAGAGAATAAACAACTATTAGGTCAGGTCCTTATTTCAAAGGGTCTGAATGATTGAAAATATCGGAATTATACTACCTGAAGAGTTAGTCCAGAAAATGCAATAAGAAACTCAAAGTATGTCTTCAAGTGATGTCATATGAAAAGCTATTTGCTTGGTCATATTACTCCCATAAGCTTAGAATAATTGTGTGGTGAAATAAGATTCTGAAGAGGATTCTCTGCCCTCTAAATAATTTCAAACCTTGAGTGATGCAAGCTGTCCATCCTCTTTAATGTGTTCCATGTCAACAAAAGTGCTAGTCATACTGTTCTGGTGTGAAATACTAAGCCTGAGCCTTTGTAAAACTAAGTGGTTCTATTGGTGAAAGTAATTAATGTTTTTAATTGCTACCTTTTTTAGATTAAACATTTTTTTTAAATTCATAGTGTTGTACAATGGAAGGTAAGTACCAGTGTGAGACCATGCTGGATTCAGATAAGTTTCACTGAAGCTTTCATCCTTCAGCTCTTTTCTGAGGACTTCAACAACAAGCACACTCAAATTTGTTGTAACAGAGAAGCTATATATATTTTGAGAAGATGCTTTTACAGTTTTCTCTTAAATCATTAAGTATTTGACCTGCGTAGTATTCATTAATTCTGACTTGTCTGAAAAGACACTTGTTTGCTTTCTTGCAGACAGCTTGGATAATTGATGTGAATCTGCAGAGAGATACCATGGCATCTTTCGAAGAATATCTTGAGTGAAAGCAGTAGTTTATATAGAATTTAACTTCAAACTACTACAAATAGCACAATTTTGTACTAGTTGGGATCTTAAATGCTAAGACCACTTTAAAGATCTTCTCTAAAATGCTTTGTATTAAAAGCTTGTTCATTAATACCTGAAGTGTCACAAGATTTATTTTTTTCACTGCTTGTTTATAACATGTAATTTAGTCTGCTACACAGTGGCATGGAGTTGTTCATTTGATTACAATTTCATCTGGTGTGTATAGATGGTATTAAAAAATAACTTTACTGTGACACACCTGCACAAAATCTGGGCTGGGACAAAGAGATCTCTTAGGTGATACTGTCTAAGGGGTGTGTAACATTACCTGTAATCATAAAAAAAGCTTCCATGAACTCTATAATTTCAGCAGTAAATCTTATGTACTTGCATGTCTTTTAAGGCCCAGATGTGTTTAATGTATTTTATGTTAACATAATATTTAGCTAAGGGTGCAAATATGTTTACCACATAGTTCTAGTTCTTCTCAGGAAGAAATCTAAAACAACTGGCTCCAGTTTGAAAGATTTTCTGATCAATGCAAGATATTATTAATGTTGAAAAATTGTCTGAGGTAGCAACTGGAATGTAAAAACCATACATTCTTGTTGATTATAAACAGCTATGGGAAATTAATATGGGACTAATGAAACATTGTTTTATAGAATTAATACCAAAATACAATGTGTATTACAGAAATGCTGGGTGGAAGGGACCCCCTTCAGACAATCTAGTTCAGTAGTCTCCAAACCCTTTCTGTTATGTACCCCATCATTTACAAATTTTCAGCATGGAGCCCAGGACATGTATATTTATTAATTTATAAATTAGATACAACATTTCACTGTACTAGTATATTTTTTATATTACACTATAATATTTTTAATTTCTGTTTTTATTTAATTTAATTATTTAATTATAATTTAATTTAATTATTTCTGTTTATTTAATTTTGCATAGTTATTATGTTGTTCTGTAATTTTTAAAATTTGTATTCAGTATTTTTTTCCCACACTCAACTTTGGAGACTTCAGTTCTCATTGAGCTTCCCCCTCAAAACTCTCTCCCAACAGAAAACTTCAATTTATCAAGTTCCTGGATGAAAAGTGAAGGTAACAATGCCAGTTGTGGTGAGGTTCTGCCACAGACAACCCAACTAAGTAGGCTAAGTGAACAAAACTTTCTACAAATAACTGAATTTTCAGAGAAAGACAAAAAATTGCTTCTAAATTCAAAAATGCCAGCTGAAGCATGGCCAAAAATGGTCTTTCAGGTAGCAGGCTGATGAGCTAGTGCTAGATCCAATGTATTTATTCAATAGTAAAGTAGTTGTGGATCTTCAAGTTCTGCCATTGCTGGAATGGTATTATTTCATTCAATAGCACAAAGAGTGTAAATGACAAACACTCACTGGGCTATCACCTTTTGCAATGTCTAGGGATGTCCTGGCCTGGAGGCATGCTCAAGTGTATGCTGTTTGGGAGATTTGAGGGCTTGGCTAGGACAGGGATTTGGGGCGAAAGATAGGTTGTAATGTAAAGTGGTACTGTTAGAATGTCTTTCATATCCACATCAAAAGTGACCTGCCTTCATTTGTAGTTTATACATTGTTAATAGCTATTTTTCCTGCAATAAAATACTGCAGTTCACATCCAGGACTTCACATCTACCTTGCTGTCACTTGGATATATTTTCTCTCTGGCTTAATGCAAGCTCAAGACCTCTTGCTTTGGAACTGGGAGGTGACAGAGGGAAGGGCAAGAATTCTTTCTGAGCATTTCATCCATTCTATACAGCTATGTGGGCATTGCTGGTAGGGACTGGTGCTTTTGTACCTTCAAAAACTAATTCCAGCTTCCATGGTTCTATACTGTCATGACAGCTTAAGGTCACAATGTCAGTGCTGCCAATGCTAATCTGATAAACCCTTTATTTGCAACCTCCAAGCCACTTGGAGAGGATAATCAGTTCCTGTCTCCAGACAGAAGGCTGAATCCAGAGGTAAGGGAGATGGCCTCCAAATGTGAGTAACAAGCCTCTAGGGACTGTTCACCCAAAGCTATGACCACACTCAAAGAAGCAGGAATACCACTTGTGTAGATGTCCCCGGCAAACAACAAGCTGCTGAAATAAACTGTTGGTTACCTAACAGTTAAAAGGTGTACCAAGTTGTGTTACACCATTCATTTACCTTTATCATTTGTGAAAACAGCTGCTTTAATGTGTCACTTGAATACTTGTGTCTATGCTAGTAGACTGTATCTACATGTAAATAAAAGGTAAGACAGTTATTAGGTTTAAGAAGTTCCTCTGTCACTAAAAAATGGAATATGGTAAATTTCTTACTATCAACTACAAGTTGGTCAGGCTGGAGGCAGAGGCAGAATCAGTGATGTGCAAACTTATCCTCTTTTGTCTCTCAGAGAAACAGGATTAGTTGAGCTGACAAAAGATAAACAGGCAGATGGCACTTTATGGAGGGCAAAGCACACTGTCAAAGCACATAAGACCATCTGCCCTGGGATTGGTTTGGCTTGGCACCCATTAGAACAATAATTTAGAGCAGAAGATGAGAAAATCAAAATATAAGGAAGACAGAAAAAAAATTGTTGGGGCTCTCAATTTTTCTTATATTCATATGACATGTGTAGAAGATTCTGAGCTTTTGTCTGCAAAGACTTGGAAAATGTGTGGAAGGTATTTGCCTTGTACAAACAGGTTTGCCACATATGTGGACAGTGTGGTCCTAGAGTACAAAGCAAATGTTCCTGAATAAAAGAGGAATTCTACGGCTTCCTTGGAAAACAGGACAGCTAAAGTGGCACAGGTGGAGGTGCCCAGAAATGCTGCATTAGGGTGTGCAGCAATTTCATTGTGCAAACACTGCTCAGAACTGTTAGGTCACCAGCACTACCTTCTTCCCAGCTCTGATACCGGATCCATATCCAATACCTGAAGATGGCATAGCTAAACTCCATAGCCAAAAGGTTTGTATAATTTAGAAGTTTGACATAAAACTATTAAGGTAGTTAGTGATGTATAAAATAAAAACAGACTTAGTTCTATTCTTGTGAAAAAATTGGCTCTGCTTCTTTCTTTGCACAAGACCTACTGCATAGCTTGGCCAAATACCTTTGTATAATAAGGGCACATCATGGTTCCATCTCTATTCCTTCTTGTATTCTAGATGACTACTGGAATTTTGTGATTGCTGTGCCTAAACCTTCACTGGGCTTTCATCAACCTTTCTTTGCAGGCAAGTGAAAGCTTGTGCTCAGTTCCAGGATTTCAAATGTGTTTTCCGGTCTTTCTTAGGGGATGTTTTCTAGTAATTCATTCTGATTACTGGTTTATTAAGAAATTTGATGGCTACTGTGATATAAACAACAGCATTGATTGTTTTGCTCCTGCCAAACTTCCTAATTTATCTAACTGGGTCACTGGTTTACTGAGGTGCACTTCAGGGAAAATTCTGCTGCTGCTTAGTCTGATAGTGAGAAGTTGCAAAGGCTTCTTCCCTACAAGAAAGGTCATTAGCACGAAGTCTGATGCATAAGAAATTAGCTGTATGCTAATCCTAGGGTTGGCGGTGTGAGTAATCTGAGCACGAAGGGAAAGCTCAGGCTCGGTGGGCATGATTCATGTAATCCTACTGGAGTCTGCAGAGGCCGGTGTCTGAACTGAATCATCTGCTTCTGATGTTCCTTCTCTTCTTGCCCGAGAGAATGAAGGAGCCTTGAACAGCCCTGCACCTTTTTCCCCAGCAAACTGATAAAGCTCCTGACCTGAAGTTTGCAAGGCTTGTGTTCAGAAAATGAGCAGGGATCTTGAACAGTGTTATTTGGCATTGGCAGCTGGTGTAGGTTGCTAGTGTTTCGTTTGTGTTATTGATAACAGGAAGCTTGGCAGCTTTTTACAGCTACTTAAAGATGTTATCTTTAGTAATAGAAAAAAAATTCAGATTAGGGTTTTGGAACTTGTTTAAACTTTTTAATTCATGAAAATGCAGTAACAGGCCATTCTTTATGACATTCCTTTCTACTGCTTTAGTTCATTTTACTTGATTTTCTAAAAAATAAAAATTTTGAACTTGTTGAAACCAGCATTAATTCTGTCACTGCCTTCAATGGGCCTCGGATTCAACACCAGTGTCTATATTTGTAAGTCTGAATTTAGAACAAGTAGGAGAAAGCATTTGGTATATTACAGACAAAAGTCATCTACAAGCTGTGTTCCATGCATAGTGAAAAATTGTATATATATTGTCTGCATCCATGCTTATCCAATTTTTTTTAAAACTAGCTCATTGAATTACACATCTTAGAGTTAACAGATGGATAGTGTCTTTGTACCGGCTCCTACTTGCACTGCTGGACAGAGCAAAAATATTTCTTGGAAGTTAAGTTCTAATCCTACACACTCATCTGGACCAAGAACAAATTTTTTTTTCATTAAATTCAAGTAAAATTTGGCAACCCTCTTCTCTTCAAATAGCAAGAAGCTGCATGTAGGCCTACGTATTAGCTGTGACTTTCATGGGGCCTCCAAAAGTCTTGAACCTGCCTGTATCCTCTAGTCTGAGAAGCAAAGGATTAGGAGTAAAGGTGAGCAGGCCATGCAGTGAGTTAGATCAGGATTTGACATGCAAGTTCAATTATACTTTTCTGGCAGTCAGCAAATACCATGTCCACACTTTATTATCTTCTAGAGCTAATAAACTGTAATGTCTTATAACCTGCACTTTTATAACCTGTAAAATCAATTGCTTCATATAGTTACACTTTTACTTACAGTTTTGGATTATGTGAACTGTTCTAGTTTTAAATTACTCTTTACCCTGCGTATCAGTGGGTTAATAGGAGACAGACTGGAGCCTTTCTTCTTACCCTGGCATCTGTGGCCTTGTATGAGACGGTGACTCCTTGGTGTATGTTTGTAGTGATTTACTAATGGGCAGGCACGGGATTGTTCAGCCTGTCAGCCCTCAGGAGTTGAGATATCAATGCAGAATATGTAAAGTTTAGGCAATTATATTGATATCTTTTAAAGAAATATTCATTAGTAATAGCATATAGTAACTAAAATTGTAATACGTTTACAAAATCACCTTTAAATGGGTAATAGTGAAGGGGCAGTGAAAGAATGTAGTCTTGAAAAACACTGCGGTGCAAGCACACAGCCCCACGCCTATCGCTATCCGCCTCTGGCACAGCAATAAGGTAAGGGCGCTCAAGGGCGCGCTCGGAGCGTGCAGCGCGATCGCTGCCGGGGCCTGGGGCAGGCACGGCGGCGGGGCTGGCCCGCCGACCGCGGGCGCGCTGCTCGCAATGACATTCCGAGCGCGTTCCCATGTGTCTGGCGGCTCTGCCGGAGCGCGCAGGTGACACAGCCGCATCCCGCCGCCCCAGGGACGGCTTCTCCCTCTTTCACCGCCAAATATCGGGGAAGCAGAGCCCTCCTCGGCCGAGCCCTGCGCACGCGGGGGCGACTCCGGCTGCAGCGCCGCCACCCCCGAGGCGTCGCCCGGGGCCCGGCGAGCCCGAGCCGTGCGGGGCGGGCGGCCGGCGCTGTGCCCGGCGCTGTGCCCGGCG
>VWZW01007169.1:738510-755910 GCA_013397115.1 Edolisoma coerulescens
GGAGCATCGGCCGGCGGCCGGGTGAGACCTTCCGCTGGGTGGTGCGGGAGAACCCCCCATCCTGCCTCAACGACCCCTCCCTGGGCACCCACTGCTACGTCCGCATCAAGGTGAGGGCGCGGGCGGGGGGAGCGGGCCCCGCTGGGCGCGCAGGCACCAACCCCCGCGCTGTGCATGGCACCCCTGCCCGCCCGCCCTGCTGTGCGGGGTGCGCTGTGCATGGCACCCCTGCCCGCCCGCCCTGCTGTGCGGGGTGCGCTGCGCATGGCACCCCTGCCTACCCAGCTGTGCTGTGCGTGGGCTGCGCTGTGCATGGCAGCCCTGCCTGCCCTGCTGCGCGTGGGGTGCGCGGACAGCCCGCCTGCCCTGCCGTGCGTGCTCGCACAGCTGCGCGCATCCAGCGCCTGCCCGCACTGCCCCGGGCAGCGGTGCCGTGCCCGGCCCGGCTGCGGGGCATCAGGCCGGGAGGACGCGGTGCCCGGCCGGCCCGGGTGCGGAGCCCTGGGTGGGTGTTGAGGGGTTCGTCGGCCCCGGGTCTCCCGCAATCCACCGCTCCCTGCACCGCCTCTGCTCTCTCTGGTATTTACGGTTTGCCCACTTGCACCCGGGAGCTCGTTTCGTGCATCACAGTTATAGGGAAAACGTAGAGTAAGAAGCTAATTGCTGTCCCTCAGGTTGTTCAATTTAAGCCACCAGTCAATTTCTGTACTTGTCTCAGGTCTCTACCTGTGATTTGCTCCTTTACCAAATGCTCTAAATGAAGTTGTATTAGCTAGGTTTCTTTTGCAGTTATAGGTGAGCAGAGAATGCACAGCAAGTTTTGTCAAGTGCTATTTTTCATAAAATAAGCACAAAGATCTCTGTTCCCAGGATTCTGTGCAGATGGTTTTGTGCCAGGCAGTACTAATATAAATTACTGAGCCTCAGTTTGTCATGATTTGCTTGTTTTCTTTTGCTAATATCATTAGGAGGCACGTGTGGGCTTTTTCACTCATATGACATGTTCTTTTTTTCCTGTAGCACAAAGCAGTAAATGAACAGGCTGCTGGGGAAGTGAGAGGGGTATGACAGTAATAGAAGAGCATTTCGGGGCAAATCGAATTGCTGTCAATATGACAGTCGATCACTCATTTCAGGAAATAAGAAACTCTTGCTGTTGGATAAGAGCAGGCTAATGGATTACTTTCCAAACACGCATGTCCTACGAATCCATTCTAATTTCAATAAAACAAACAGTCAGTGTTAGAAAAGGTGGCAACATCCTATGTCCATTCTGGGGGGTGGAAAAAAGAGAACAGCAGCAACTGAAAAAGTCGAGGATGGGCTTCGTTTGGGCCATGTGATATTTAAACTGCTGCTGTACAAGCGGCAATTCAATTTTCATTAGTAAAGGGGAGGTCCTTAAAAGCAATAAATTGATTAAAATAAAAAAATGGAGGGTGAATCCCAA
The DNA here is from genome assembly GCA_013397115.1 of Edolisoma coerulescens. Lineage (NCBI taxonomy): Eukaryota > Metazoa > Chordata > Aves > Passeriformes > Campephagidae > Edolisoma > Edolisoma coerulescens. The sequence continues at coordinate 739,961 of VWZW01007169.1, forward strand.
GAGGACACTGACTGAAAAAAGCAGCATAGAGGAGGGCTTACCCCCTACTCACTAAATGAGAAACTGTGGAAAGAGACTGAGAAACTTCTACTTTTTTAAATATAAAAGGATCAAAGGCAGAGTGATCTGGAGAATTATACAGATGATGTAATGGCCCCAAAATTTACTAGGAATTTACATTTACCTCTAGGGACTTCAAGTTCATTGGCATCCCAGAGGTGAAATATCAGTGTAATTAGAGGCAAAACTGAGCAAAAGTCCCTATTATATCCAGAGCAAGTAAAAAAAACCCAAATAGTTCCCTCTTCAGAGCCCTTTCAAGAAACAGAATATAAGTTAATGGTTTTGTAGCTAGTTAGTGACTTATGAGTGTCAAGATATCTCAGAGCATTTGAAGCATCTTTGGCAAGAAAACTTTTTTTGTCTTCATTTGTGATCCTTGCCCTGGTATTAGCTCTTGATGTGCAGCAAAGGCATGGGGTTTTTCTTTCTTTTTTGAAATAGCAGAGACGGTGCAGGTTTTGACATTTGTTCAGGAGCTGTACAACCCTCCTTTCTGCAGTTTCTTTCATATGACTTCTAAACAGTATTTTGTGAGCTAACTCCCAACTTCTGTATCCACTTCTGTGTCAGAATTCAGTAAAACCACTAGGTCATAATCACAGTTTATCTAAATTCTACTGGATTTGACCTTGAATCAGTGTAAGCTTGTGTACATCCATTCAATTCAATAGCATTTCAGTGTTCAGCTTCTACAATAAGTAACTTTCCTGCTTGTAATTCTCATCCGACCCATTTTCTTAAAAGATGCATCAGAAAAAGTGACTATTGACAAGACAGAAAGAAGATTATAACATTAAAGCTTAATTTTCTGAAGTGAGTCTGAAACCTAGAACAGTAAAAAGCACCAAAAACTACCTGCTTTCTACTTACTTAATTTTGATTGCTTTTGGTTGTTAAGAATCCACGTGGTCCTTTATCATGCCAGAATGCAATGTGATGGCTTTAAATAGTTGCATAATCTTAGCAGCTAACTGAAAGATTGAAAGTGCATTTGAAGTATACTGCATTTTAAAGTCTTTCTGTAAAGCACATGACTGGTGTCTGTGTGAAAGCAATGTGCTTGCTTGGACAATAACCTGCATTTCCCAGTGGCTATGCCAGGCAGGGCTCTGTCAGAAGCTGGACAGGCACACAGGCACACAGCCTGGCAGGTAGTAGAGATGCTCCTTCCTGGAAGAAGCTGTGGTGTCCAGGGTGTGGGATACTGAGCATTGCCAGGGTGTAGCAGATACCTGATCTCAGAAGTACAGAAGGCTTCAGCTTCAAAACTGATAATTTTATATCCTTTTTAGGTGCAATATATTGTTTCTTAGAATATGGTCTGAAACCATCATCATTCTCAAATCCCAAAACAGCAGTTCTAGGGAGCAATAAAAAAACACTCCTTTTTCTCTTTTTTTAGGATTCAGGGTTACGATTCCACTATGTGGCTGCTGGAGAAAGGGGCAAACCACTCATGCTGCTGCTTCATGGCTTTCCAGAATTCTGGTAAAACTCCCTTCACGATTTTCTATTATAAAAGAGGCTGCATAAGATACCCAAGGGTGAACATCTCTGCTTAAATATCCCCAGTGTGATCCCTTTTATGTATTTATGAGTACTAACTAATGGCATGAAGTGTGTTAGTAAGCAATGAACCATTGAAACATTTTTTTAGCTGCAGCATCCACAAAAAAATTCCTTCAGACTAACACAAACCAACCATCTTTTTTGTGCTGTCAATCCATTTTTCCTCTGGTATGTACCCTTTCCTGCAAGCTTTGTGAAGGAACTGCTAATTTTAAACAAATTTCCTGTGTGGATAGTACTTGTACTATATGGCTAAACTTATGAATTATAACAGAGGATGTTAAAATAAGGATCCATTATATGTTAAATGTAATATGGATTGCTTCATTTATTAAAAATACTATACATTAATTTTTAACTGGGGGAGGGGAAGAACGATGATCTCTATAGGCTATTGTGCAGCCTAATTTCAGAATGCTACTCAGGGAAAAAGCTTCTATTATTAGTTCATCACAAGATGAATGATGAATCAAACTCAATCCTAAATGTTTGTTTATAACAATGAAAAGCAGTCATGTGTCCAATGATTTAACCAAATTGCTCAGGCTGTCATTGTCAGGTTTAACTAGTGAAGCATGGCTTACAGAACTTGCATGGAAAAAACAGTAAGGGAATAAGGGAAGTACTAATGCCAGTCATTCAGCAAGGTAAATGATACTTTTCCTTTCCAAACTCAGCTAAGGGGCTAGAGGCCACTGTTGGAACTCTGATCTTTCAATCTGTACTCAGGTCATACCATGCTAAACTGACCCAGGTAGAAGAGAGGTCAGTTCTCTTCCCTTAGCAATTTCCCCTAGGTACAAATGCCCTTGAGGGTGATGGCACAGAGTCACATTTATGTTAAGTTAAATTTTCAAAGAAGTACATTGTTCTAGTAATAAATTGCTATCTAAAATTATTAAAGCTGTAAACTTTGATTGAAAAGACAGTTAGATGGGGCAGTGCATATTCTATTCGAACGTTATGCATATCTTGCACAAAGCATATTCTAACACAGGCAATGAGACTACAGCTGATTTCCCTTACAGGCAGAATAGTAATGGCAAAATTAGCATTTTATATACATATTCTACTGAGATCAGGTATATTCTTTTTAAAAGGCAGAAAGTCATTCTTACAGTTTAGAATAGTGAATCATGCTCTGAGTGACAGCTAATATATTGTATTGTCTGACCATTCAAAAGGGATGAATAAAAAATCTGTTATGTAGGTCACTGGGACCACCAATAGCATAGTTTCTATCACGGTTTTTAAAATGCTAATAGTCTGTAAACCAGTCATATTACCAATATTCATGTTGGGTTGTTCATTCAATCAGTGAAGACTTTTTCATTCAAGAATAGTGATTGTTCCGAGAGCACAAGATAAAATAACCACAATTTATGAGAGACGTAAAACAGCATCAAATTTGCATTGTTTGTCTAGGAAAATAAAAACGGTATGGTCCACAATTACAGTTCTTAATTTTAACAAATCCTCTGCCCTCAAATGTCTCAAGGTTATAAATAGGACAAATATAACCAGACAATACTGACCACTAAGAGTGATAGAGAATGTCCAAAGATGAAAGATCACTAAAGAATATAACACACCAGAGCCAGTGAGTGTTTTAGATGCGTGAGAACTTGGACATAATGTGTTGAGGCAGCTGAGTACTTTTAAGCTGTGTGCGAGCTGCTACATTTTATACAAGTTGCCTTTTAGAAAGAATGTGATCAGAAAGTCTCAAAATAGATTCAACCTTATAAACATGGAGGCATTCACAACATTTCCAAATTCTGCTTGCAAAGCAGCTGCCCAACAGTTACATATCATATGGGGTAAAAGGGTTTCTTTGAATATAAAACCTACCCATTTGATAGGTCAGACATTTGGAGACTGATGGACTGTTGTGAAAACAGGGGATAAGAATATCATGTAGACATTTTCTGAAAACAAAAATAGTTGATTTACTTATTTATGGGCCGGTTCTGTCTTCTTACTGAAGTATATAGAATAGCTGCAACAGTTACCATGGCAAATTCAGCTTCCAAGTCATTATATAATGCCTTTAAAAAATTCATCCGTGGGGATCTCAGCTAAACCTTGTCTTAGCATTATATGGCACTGAGATGAAAATGTTCTGACTGTTTTATTTATATGAATACAGATTCATATCACTGAGTCTTCCTGTAACATTATTTAAGTTCAAAGTCCGTATTAGGCTGGAGGCAAAGGTAAAGTGGAAGAGCCCATGGTCTGATACAGACACTGTTTGGATTAAGGTAGAATTCTGTGCATCACCCTTACGACCACCAATGATCCAAATGTTATATATCCTTTATGTGAAACTGTTGAAACAAGCAGAAGTAAAAGCTAGATCCTAGCACAGAGGGATACAGTCACTATTATATATGTCTAGAAGGATTATATCTTCCATGTATCTTTCCATTTGAGTGGAAGATAAGGCCATGTCTGTCTTGGTACTGGCTATTCTGAAATTGATTTCATTTCAGTAACAGCTGAAGGGCAGGTAGTTCTTGCAGAATAAGACCCACCATTTTCTTTTTATTTTTGCTTCATAACACACATCTAGTCACTACATACTGTTACAGAGAGGAATAGCCCAGGTCTTTGCCCGAGTTCTTGATTTTGCATGTCTTTTGATGTATGTAATGTTGTCACTCTTTTCCATAGAAACACAAGGATGAAATACTTTGTCGAGTACCAACACATTGAGAGAGCTTGCCCTGCAACAGTTCTGGTACAGAGACACAGATGAAAGTGTACACAGGATAAATCTGATAAACTTCACCAAGATAATTCGTTATTAAATGAATTTCTTTCTTTGGTTTATTTAGTGTATGGATTGTCTGACATTCTTTTTCTGAACAGAAAAAAAAATGAACCATGCTTTGGGCATGTTTCCCTGCTCCATCAAAACAGGGCTATGAGTAAGCCAGGGAGAAGAGAAAGCTTTTCAGCCCTTATTTTTTGATGCTATTATGGCTCCAAGGATAAAACAGAATAGTCCTCCCTGTGGTCTGGTTTATGCCTGCTTCCTTTGCAGCAAAGGGACTGTGCCAGACTCCAGGAATTGTTGAAAAACCCTGGCTCTGGCCATGCCCCCCTTCTGGCAGCTCCACTTTGCTACTGGGGAATTCAAGAAGGGAGCGCAAAACTACTGCAGCCACAAAGGGCCATCAGCACAGCACAGAAAGGAAAAAGAATCTCATTGCAAACAAAGCCATGCTAGTTTACCCTCAAATATTTGGGCGCAAAAGCATTGAGTGCATTTTTGGTATCATACTGCTTGACCTTGTAACTCCAACTTTTTTTCTCCTTTGTTAGGTATTCTTGGCGCCATCAATTGCGGGAATTTAAAAGTGAATATCGAGTGGTGGCCCTGGATTTGAGAGGTTATGGAGAAACAGATGCTCCTCCTCACAAAGAAAATTACAAGTTAGATTGCCTGATAGCAGACATAAAGGATATTTTGGAATCTCTAGGTGCGTTAGTAGAAGAAAAACCTACTTGACTCATAAATGACTTGATTTTCTAGGAAAAAAACCATAAATATCTAGCATTGCTTTTTTTTAATATATACACATTACAGAGGTGTATAGAGATAAATCTAAGAATACTAATATCTTTTTGACTATTATAAACGAAGAAGGGTTGTTTTCTAATTACAATGTGTATGTCAATGTAAGCAATATGTAAGGATGATTTTTCCATCATGAGTTTTAAAAAAAAAATTCCTATGTGCTGTAAAATCCAGCAGTACAAACCTACGGTCTTTTTCCCTAAGAAGTCTTTCTTCCTAACCACTTGTACTTAGTACATAGTATTCTGAGTTAGACTCTTAAGGCACTTGCAGACCAAAGAATTTATATCAGATGACTTTCTTCTTGCACAAACAAGACATAATAAATATTGTGGGCTTTACAGAGGTGATGAGAGTACATCTGTTGTATTAAAAAAAAAACCAAAACACCCTCTGAAAATACTACTCCTGCACAACAGTCAGTTCTCAAGAGCTGAATCACTGTCTTACACAACAGTGAGAGCAGAAAGGAGAACGAGGGACACGCTGCTCTCTGTGGCAAATACACAGTGTAAAGGTCTAGAGCTGAAGTGCAAAATTTGCCCCTCCAGTCCAGTCTGAAGTGTCCCTGTTTGGGTGATAAATTGTAACCCCATGTAAAGGGTATTTCCCTTCCACACCAAGAGCAATGCAAGGGATTAGGTTGTCATTCTCTGAAGCATTTTAATTCCCTGGATACTCTAGCAATAGTAAAACAACTTACTGCATTTTATATGAAGAAATAATAAAGCAGTGATTCAGGTTCTGAGATTTGAATTTAGGATTTGCTTTAATTGTGGTGTTTAAGTATTGGTAAAAGATTGGGCAGGCAGTCCTCACACAGTGTTGACATTTTCCAGCCTTTGCTGGTTGTGTTAATCTCCATGGTAATGCCATGGTTATGCTTGAGAAGTGCTCTCAGCATAATTCAATTTCAGAGGGATTTAAAATTTTTTTGGAAAAAGTACTTCAGAAGCTTGTTATCTTTGTTTGTCCTAATCCCAAGTTAAATTCTTTTGGAGGACTCAATTATATCAAAAGTGCTCCAAAAGATTTCTGTCCAAGAGGGTTTATAAGGTTCTTTGACAACTGTGTGCAAATTTATGTCAGAATTCTAAACATCTTGGCTTTCATATGTTTCATTTGTAGTCTATGTGCTCAACATTACAATACTCAATGAGCAGGGTGATAGTATCTGACACTATAGTATGTTTTCCAGCAGTGGTTAAAGAAGGAATAAAGCTTTCAGAACACTTGGTCACTATCCTGCCCATGACCCTACTGTTGCAGCTAAAATACCATTTTTATTGATGAAAGAATAAGTATGTGAATGTCCAGAGCTTAAAAAATTGCCAACAAAACAGCTTATGAAGAAAAGCTATGGGCCTCCTAAGTATATAAATGGGAATGTATATACATGCTATATATATGGCTATTAAGTATAATGCCCACTTTTCGCATAATGATGGCATTGAGTGCTTAGATAACCTCTCATACTCAGAGAAATTCATTAGGATTAATTTTGTTCTGGAGGTGCTCAGGAGATTGCTCAGTCTTTTAGTCTGCAGTTTCAGACTCCAAACTCCCTAGACATGGCAAGCGTACACGTGTTGACCCTGCATTGGCCAAGATGTGAACACGGTGGCCATCTGGATATTGACTTTAAGTTGACATGGAGGTAGTATAGTTAAAGTTTGATGAAGTCAAATTAAATAATTTTAAGTATTTATAAATTTTTAAACTATAACAGTGCCCTATTTTTTTCTGACTGTTAGTAATGGAAGCAGTGCAGTATAAAAGTAATATTAATAAATGTGCTGAACCACCTATTTAGCCCAATAATGATTTTATTATATGTGATAATTTCTATGGATCCTAATTCCTTTGAAATAAAAGCATGTATCTGTGTTTATGTGGTAGGATACAACAAGTGTGTGTTGATTGGCCATGACTGGGGAGGAATGATCGCTTGGTTGGTGGCCATATGTTACCCTGAAATGGTGACTAAGCTGATTGTGGTTAACTTCCCTCATCCTTCTGTATTTACAGGTAAGTTTTACAGTAGCCTTTGTTAATCCAAAGTATCTGCATTTTGGTTATGATTGTGTTTGCTTTGAGAACCAACAGCCTGCTCCTTTAGATGTTCAGTGGATGAGCTACCAGTACTCTATGGCTCTCACAGTCTGGACTGTATTTTATGAAGCAGTAAGATATCAAGTATTTATTTGACTTCTGGAAATAGATTTATTGTAGGAAGTGGGAATGCTTGCAACAAAAGTTACAGATGTTTTTTAATCCTTGAGGGTCCACAAACAATTTTCATACACATAAATCTCTTTTGTTCCACTTTATCAGGATAAAATTCCTGAAGAGGGGTTTATATTGCATTACACTTTGGCAAAGGCCACACTGCACTACTAAATCTGCATAAGCCTGCCTTTGTATAAATGTGAATCAGATATTAGAATTAAATCCTGATTTAGGTGACAAGTGACAATCTATGATCTGGTACAATATTCACTGGAAGAAGACAGTCTTTCCAGGCTACTAACTAGATGCTCAGGAATATACTAGTACTGTGCTGAAACAAGGAGTTGTTTCACAATTTGTTGTGTGATAGAGTTGTCTATGACTCAGAATGACAAAACTTTTCATAGGAATTATATCAACATTCAGTAATGAAAATGAAAGTACTATCTCACTACTTTTAATTTTTTTAGTTGCTGGCCTTACCCTATCTCCATTTAAAAAGTCACCCCATTTCCCCAGAAATAGCTAAGAATATTCAGTGCAGCTTTAATTTTCATTTCAATTGAATGTAAATCTGACCTTACACCACTGTGGGATCAGAACCATCCACACTTGTTGTTCTCACAGTGTTCTTGGGCACCTTTCTAAGATACTAAAGAACATCTGCCAGGTAGTTAATCCACACTTACCCTTGGAGAGGTCTGTTCACCACACGAGCAAGCAGGAGCTTTTTGCAGTGTTTTCACTGAGAGCAGGAGCGAGGCTGTAGAGAAGACAATTGCATTTTATTATAGTATTTGTTTGTATATTTGTTGAACTACAAAATCTGTTCTGTAGCTTGATAAATTCTCCTTACATCAAATTTACTCTACTGCAGATTAAAAGAAAATACACAATTTATAAACAGTACAGAAAACTAATGTGATCAGTGCTGACAATGGTCCATCAGGAAAAATATAATGGGTAATGCAATTTAAGAATGTACAAGATATGAAAGTTTAGATGATAGCTAACACTTCAATTTATGTTAGCTGAAAACTCATTTTTATTCACTATCAGAATTAATATTTCAGAGATATATCCTGGGTTGGGAATGCAGTTTTACATTCCTGAATTTGTACCTGTAAAGGGTAAGTTCTAGACTTCCTAGCACCTGCACATATAGTGTTCTTGCTTTGAGGGAGTTAGGTATTTGAATGTCAAAGTTGGCTCTTGAAACTCACTGGAGACACAGATTTACAATTTTAAAAAAAAGAGTCAATGCAAATTTGTTATAGATATCATTTTCTTTTGCTATATATGCCCCTATGTCTTTAAAAATGACTGTAAAAATCTTTAAAAAGTGACTCTATGTAACCTTGATTACAGTTCTTGAAATTGCCAAGAAGGCACTGTTAGAAAAATTCTATATTTCTATGAACAAGAGTGATGCAGTCTTTAGAATATCAGTGGATCATCATCTACAGATTTCTGTGCATCACATCACTGATGAGAGAAATACCTATTTATGCCTTTTATTCCATATCTGGGAAAAAAATGCTTAGGACTAGCTACACAAATAGATCTCTAGGTAAAAACCTACCATGCAATTAAACTCTCCAGTGTCGCTGTCCTCACCTAATCTTTGGCAAACTTTTGTTTTGCTGGCTGTTTCTACTAACATTTATGAAATAAGTATCTTCTAATAGCCACATCATATATTTACTCCTGAAACAATAATCATCTTTTGTCACACAGCATACTTTAATGTAATATTTTTAAAACATTCCTTTAAGTTTAAAAAATAGTAATATTAATAGTAATTTTGTTTGAGCCATCAGTTTTCATTTTTAATTCATGGACATTTTTGTTTCAGAATACATTCTACGACATCCATCACAATTGATTAAATCTGGTTACTACTTCTTTTTCCAAATGCCATGGTTTCCTGAATTCATGTTTACACTAAATGATTTCAAGGTGAGCAAAATGAATGCTCTTTTTTATATATGTAACTGTGAGTAATGGAAGAATTGCCACCTACATTGATCCCTTCTGATGTAGTTATAACTACTGGAAAAAATATGGAGCTTCCTGATTTTTCTTCTTAAGCTTTATATAAAGTAGGATACAAGTACACAGAGTCTCTGAGATTAACTCTTACTTCTGCATTTCTGGGAGGGACATACTTTTAACCTCCAGCAGTGCAGTGCATTACTCCACCTAGAGAGTCAGCTGGTTTTACTTGTGCCCATGCCAGTGGGACATCATTGGTGCCTGGGGAATTCCTGCTGGCTTATCTGAAGCTCCTGTGTGCAGTGGGACATCCTCTTATCTCTCAGAGTCTGCTACAGGGCAGGCAGTGTGGGAGTCTGGGCATCACGTTCAGCCAGGTGATTAATTCTGCCTGAGAAGCCAAGGCCAAAATCCTGTACAACCTTAAATATAAGTACGAGCAGATAGAAGAGGATGAACCAGCTGCAGGATACACCCTCCTATACACCAACAGCCCCATGCAGAGCTCCCAGTGCTGCACACACAGGGCACAGCCAGCTGGGAGATCATGAATCATCCTCCCTCCTGCCCTGTCACCTGCTGGGGTCCATCCCAAAAAAAAAAGTATGTGCCTGCACTTGCCTTCCCTGTCACAGGTAGCAGTCAGGATGCAGTAACTTGGTAATAATGGTATTTCTCTGTACTTGATTATTCTGAAATAAGTTATACTAGAGATGTTTACCTTGTGCTTTACACGTAGCTCTCTAAAAACCCATTTGAACCACTCATTATACTTTGAACATAAATAGCTTTATAAATATGCATAAATACGTTTTAGAAAAATGTGTCCTGTTGAAGGAGAGAAATCACATTTCCTAGCTATCTTACATAATAGCTTTTTCTTCTTGCTTTTGTAGGTTCTGAAAAGTTTATTTACCAGCCAGGCCACTGGAATTGGAAGGAAAGGCTGCAGATTAACTGCAGAGGATATTGAAGCTTATCTCTATGTCTTTTCACAACCTGGAGCATTAACAGGACCCATTAACCATTACAGAACTATTTTCAGGTCAGTATAATATTCCCAAGCAAAGGAAAATATTCTAGAGAGTCCCCTGGAGCCCAGAAGTGTTACTGCGGCTCTGCTCCTGCCGCTGAAACAGAGGGGGAAAACCCCAGGTGTGCTCCCGAAGCCTCACCAGGTCGGGCACAGGCCCGGTAAAGCAGTGAGAGGCCAGGTGTGTTCTGTGAGGTGTCCACCCAAAACGGTAAAACAAGTGGAGTGCTCATAAGGAAAATCTTTGTTTCAAAATCTAATAAAGCAAAGACCCTTCCTCATTCACAGCCCCTGTGGCAATCCGAAAAATCCACCTCTAAATAATGCTTTAAAAATTAACATCAATTAATTGTTTGCATTACAATTCATATTAAGTTATGATAATATCTATCAAGAGCTTATTGCTATATAATACTATATGATGATATGGCATCCAACTACGTTATCCTCACTTGTAACTTTACAAAACCATATCTGACACAATTTTATAGTGTTTAGGCTATTTACATTTTTCAGAAAGGTGGGAGATGTTTTTTTATAACTAAGCCTAAAACTACCCTCACTTGGTTTGGGTTTGGGGTTTTTTTGTTCTTTTATTCTCTTAGCAGACTCACTTCATAAAGTAAAACAGAGATAGCATCATAATAGGAAATACTTTTGCAAGATTAATATTTATTTTATTTTCTCAAACAGTTTTCTAATGGTTTTAACTTTCCTGAAAGGAGTTGGCTTGGCCTTAGAGACTGACACCCATTTTTTATCTACCAAAAACTGGGCCAGAAGGTCTTAACTCTGCATATATTCTGTGGACATTTATAGCACTATATCTGTAGCATTTATAGCACTAACTTGAAGGACTGTATCAAGAAGAGTGGCATTGAACTTGTTTTTCCTTTACTGTCTCCAGTCTTCACCATTGATAAATGTCCTGCATGCTTCTCTAACACAAGACCAGCTTCACAATATCCTTTAAAATGACAATTCCCTTCTTTCCCTAAACTCAGGCAGTAGATGTTTGAAGTCGATTACCTTTTCATTTTCCATGGTCCAAATTTACTGCCACTTTTACTGTTCTTTCTGTGCCATCCATGCTGTCACTCTCAGAAGAGCAATCAGCAGGGAAAATACTGAGGAAAACAGGGATCTGAGCTAGGTGCTGCCTTGTACGGGCTGAGACAGAACTGGAACGAGAAAGCAGAAAGCTAACCCCAGGCATGGCTGACAGTGGGGAATAAATCAGGTGGCTGTGCTGGTAACATACCCTCATTTAAAGCCATGCAGGGAGCAGTCGGTGACATCAGCTGGGATGTCCAAGGGCGCGGGGCTGCCCTGCAGCCGCTCCGCAGGAGCCCCCGGGGCAGCGCTGATGAGCAGCGGCAGAGGCGTGAGCGCCCCGAGCGCTGCTCGTCCCATCGGCCGCAGCACCTCGCATCGCTGCGTGTGCACATCAGCCAGATGCTCCTCTGACAGCAGCAGTGACGTGCCTGTGATAGCGGGATTGCGCTGGGAGTCACATGAGACAAATGGAAGAGTTGTGAATGTTTAAACTATTGTTTCCGGCCTTTTCAGACTCAAAAAGAAAGCGTAGTATCAGTTATAAGTCAGAAAGTATTTTCACAGCTGTTAATTCCTCTCTGTGTTTTGTGTGTTTGTGCATTGTTTGCTTTATTCTTCTAATGAAAGTACACCTGTACTGAATTCAGAGAACCTTGTTTAGGTGCTATCAGCCACAATGCAGCAGGCTTTGGACTGGAAAGAAAAGATCAGTCATTCTGTTCTTGCTACCAGTTCTGATGGTCACACCTCATGGGATGGGAATCGTGAATTATGAAAACTGGATTGGAATTTTTCCTTTCTCTCATCTAAGTCATTAAGCAGTACTTGGATACTAATGACTTGTATTCACCATAACTCCCAGTGGGCTGATACTGGTGACCTACGTGTTAAAGGTTTCCAACTCATCCACTTGGAGTTTCATTCTTCAGAGCCCAATTTTTCTGGAATGTTACTTCCAAAGAGATGATTGCAATAACCTACTTCCATCCATCACCAACACATCTTTGTCTAAATAGCACAGTGGTCATTCCCATCACTGTACATTAAATACAAACACTGAGAATAAATCCATCAAGTTTTTCTATCATGCTTGGTTAAGAGAGATAGGTAAGAAGCTGGAACTTGAATTTATTCTCATATGCCATTTGTTTAGAAAATGGGATCAGTTCTCTTATAACACTTAAGAAGTACTTCACTGTTTCAGAGAAGCTGTATAACAATGCTGTATGAAGGTTTGAGTCTGTTTTTCAAAGACTTTAATATTTCATGAATGGAACTTCCCTTTCTAAATGTGAAATCTGTGTTAATTGTTATTAAAGGCGATTTCTAGAAACTTCAGGCATGATATAATTTCCTATGTTCCTGATTGAACAGAAATATAGTGTAGTTCATAGGCAATGCAGAGTGATTAAAAAAGCCTGTAAAAAAAAACCTGTAAAAAGCCTGATAGAGTTTACCTAAGTGAGGCTACAAATCTTGCAAGGCACAAAACAGTAAACTCTACAGTAGTGAAAAAAAAGCACATGTTAATAGTGAAGGGATCCAGGATACTGGATTAAAAGGTAAAGAGATTAGTCTAAATGCACTGAATCAGATCATCAGATTATCAATTTTTAAAATTGGTACTATGAATAAGCTGTGGTTCAGTGAGTGAGGTCAGGTTGTTTGCAAAATGAGATTTAAATCCACTGGTAAAAAAGGCCATTTTAAGAATTTTTGTAATTCATCAATCAAAATGAAATTATTATCTAAAGTGATCTTTTATTAACATTTCTTGACTTCTCATGTAAGTAGAGAGGAAGAATGTCCTCAAAGTCTCAATTTCTTTGTCTTATTTTAAACTAAGATATGTCACCTTTTTTGTCTTCCTCTTTTTACAAAGCATAGTCTCTTAACTAACTCCTAAGTTTAAAACTAGTACTTACATATGTCATAAAAGTTTATTCAGGAAATCTTTTTTATACTTAACTGGTTTAAAATAATCCTATTTTTGCATTAATATAATAACGATTTGTATCTGATCAGACGGAATCTGTTTTGAATTGTCATAGTTAGTCTGTCATTGTATGTGGCTAAAAGTAAGCAATCCAAGCTTAGATAAATTTTTTAGCATCTTTGAAATGTGCTGGAATAAATTCTGATGGGTTAGTGCTGAAAAGTCTTTCATTCTAGCCACTTGTATCTTTCATAATGTCTATAGTATGAGGTAATATTTATAGACTATTCAATTTTAAATAATTGTATTAAGAAAAAAGAATTAATTTTTAATGAAAGTTTAAGTAGGTCATTTTGGTAGAACTTGGAGTCACAGTGGTTTTTTTGGTATTGCAGAAGATATCATGGAACCTAGAAAGTTTACAATGAGATTCACTGATTTCAAAAGCTGTGTTGACTGAAATATGTCTTGGTTATTTTTTATTAAAATAAGACCTAACTAAGTATGTTTTATTTTCAAAGCTGCCTACCTCTGCAGCACCATGAAGTCATCATGCCAACCCTGCTGTTATGGGGAGAAAGAGATGCGTTTATGGAAGTTGAGATGGCAGAAATTACAAGGATTTATGTTAAAAATCATTTCAGATTAACTATTTTGTCAGAAGCCAGTCATTGGCTCCAGCAGGATCAACCTGACATAGTGAACAAGTTGATATGGACCTTTCTTAAGGAGGAGACAAAAAGAAAAAGAGAATGACTGTTTGTACATGTTTTAAGGGGTCTAAATAAAAGCTCTTTGGATTTAAAACCTAATTGTTATCAGGGCCATATTTCCAGCCTGCCTTCTATTTTGAGCTCTGTTAGAGAAAAGTGTTTTCATTGTACTGTACATTTGGACACTAATCGTACAGCTAAAAGAAGTGAGTATGAGAATATATGATACCAACATTGGTTTTACCTGTATACTTGTATTTTGCACATAAAAACACCTGCCTTAAAATACATATGTATTTGTACAGAAAGAAAATCACAGAAAGTTGCTTGGTTTTGTTTTCTCCCTTGCTTTACAGTTTTAATGTGTGGTGCCTTTTACAAATTTATAATGAAACAATAGAGTGGTGCCATACTGAAGAAAGTCACAAGTTTTCATTCTAGATCTGCCTGAATTTTTTTAATGTATTTTACCATTAAACAGTAATTAACTCTTTTTATCTATATTTTAGCATACTGAACGATTGAAAATTTTCTGGGTACGTTTCTAGTCTTCAAGTGAATAATGATCCGTATCTTGTTGTATTGTTGAATGCAGCTGCTTTGTGCAATGTGTTTTTCTTTCTTGACTAAAAAATGGGAAACCTGTACACTCCACATGTCTGAACAAGAACAATGGAAAATTAAGATATAACATGTATCAAATCCACCTCTGTCTAATAAAATGTAACTTACACGACTCCCTTAACTTTATCTGACTTCCTATGGAGAGATTTCTTGCTGAAGCTAAGAACTGGGTTTGAATAGCTGAAGTGTCTGGTCCGGTATTCAGCCTGGACACTCATGCTAGGATTGTTGTAAATAATCTTGAAAATAATGCCTCGTTGTTGGCATTATCCTTTCTATGTCAGCAACTACTGTTCTTGTCTCCAAGAACTGTTGCCAAGTTCCTGTGTTTATAGGAGGAAGAGACACAGTGATTATGGACACAAAGGGTAGAATTAACTTGCGTGTGATGGCAGAAAACTGTATGCTAACTACAAAGGGAAAAGAAGCAAAAATACGAGACCACAGAATAGGTGAGTCACCTGCCTATCAGGTTTCCAAAGCCTCCCTGTCCACCTGCAGAGCAAGCACAAAGATGAACAAAGATAAACAAGAAGCCATTGGGGGAGGCATCAGGGCCAGGTAAGCCTGAACCAACTGTCCACACCAGAGTAGAAGAGAGCTGAGAGATACTGGAGAGTCCCAACACATCCCACACTGCCATGTGTGTCGTCTCTTTTGAGCCACTGTGTCCCACACAGGTACTTGGTGCAGTCCCTGCTCAGTGTAACCCTCGCAAGAAATGACCCAGCGGTGCTGTCTGCCCAGCGTCAGCTCGTGCCTGGAGACCTGCTCTCGTCCCCTTCTACAAATCCCAGAAGAGTTTCCTCAGGATCATGATAATGTTGTTGAACTTGCCTCTTTCCATCCACCACTGGTACCTGCCTTTCAAGCATTTTTCCCTGAATACTTCCAGCACTTATCAACTTAAATGGTTATGTGCTTCTCTTACTTACACTATGAAGCGGGAAAGGCTCTCCCTTGTCTCAGAAGGCGGCATAGAGAGACTTCTATCACCTGTGCGGCAGTTTTGCTTTGGCTCGGCAGCCAGTGCTGGGGAGTACGGATTTTCTTGCAGAGCACCGGCTGGCTGGAAGCTGTGGCCCGCTCTCCCTCCTGCCCTGCGGCAGGTGCACACGGAGGGGCGGCCGCCGAAGGCCGGGCCCC
>VWZW01007169.1:756171-898384 GCA_013397115.1 Edolisoma coerulescens
GGACGGGGACACGCGGTAACGGTGCCGTCCCGCAGGCTGCTGACAGAGGGGACCCACTCCGACTTCACCTTCCGAGTAGGCGACGCGGCGCTGCGGGTGCACCGGGCGGTGCTGCTGGCGCGGGCGCCGCTGATCTGCGAAGGTCTGGCGGGAGGGCAGCTGCCCCCGGGGGAGCTGCGGCTGGACGGCATGGAACCCGCGGAGTTCCGGAGCTTCCTGCGGTGAGTGCGCGGCCGCGGCAGGATTGATGGGCTGGTCCCGGCACCACCTCTCTTGTTCCTGCCTCTTCTTTTTTCCCAGTGCCAGCACCTGTTTTAAAGCTTTTCTCATTCAAGGCAGTATCCTCACTGCCTTCCTGCAGTTTGCAGAGGACTTTTCTGTAACTTCTTTATTTTCCTCTGCCTTTGTCCTTCTGCCTGATAGCACATGGCTGTACTCTCTACTTTAGCGTGCTTTTTTATGGTGTGTAAAGGACTTGTAATATGAAAAGAGAAAGTCTGTGCCTACTAGCACCCTTTTTAGCCAGGGTTCCCCAATGAAAACAGCAAATAAAACCCACTCTCAGCTCATATTTTAAAAAATTATGGATAGAGGAATCTAGGAGAACTTCAGCAAGTTGGATAAAAATGCATTAAGTCCGAAACTCATCTCAAGTCCTAGTGAACCATGGGCTTGGCCAAACACAGCATAGCTTTTATGCAAACTGGGATCCCGGAGGGAGGTGTGTGGGCTGGCTACTCCCCAGGGACTAGTGCAAGGGCTAGCATGTTTTTGCACTGCCAGCTGTTTTCCCATTACCACATATGCAACATCTCTCATGTCTTGCTCTAAACCTTAGGTGAGTTACATGCGGGGTGTTGGCTGGTGCTGCCACCAGACCTTGCAATCCTCCTTCTTGTAAGTTCCTCTAATCCTTTCTTCAAAGAACTGCTTTTCCGTAACAAAGCTGTGGTGGTGCCACCTCCTTTCTCTAAAAGAGAGTTGGTGTTAGAGCCGATCGGCACTTACAGGAATGCACCAGGAGCAAAGTGGTAGAAAGAAATCACTCTGGGATTTTACATCAATTCAGGATGTGCCTAGAAAATGTAGGTACTTGCAGGCTCCTGAGATTGTTGTCAACAGGAACGGGATAGTGTTGCTGTTTTAAAGTTTAGCGCTTGAAACACAACCTAATTATGAAAGAAAACTCTTTGAACCCAGAGTAATATCTGAAACATAGAATCTTTGTAATGGAGCAGGTTGATTAACAGGCATTTGTTGGGTTACTGCCACAGCCTGGCAGGAGCATTAGCAAAACAAGTGATAAGAAACAAAACCGTATGGGTTTTGTCTTGTATTTTTCCTGACTCCATTGTTACTGTTATATCATTAATTTCTTTCACATTCATGTAAGTGGCGTTACAGAAGAATTTCATGGAGAAGCATGATAATGCAAATTTTTTTAAAATAAAATTATTTTTGAAATAATTATTCTGAATAATTATTTTAATTATTTATATACTGTTATATCAGGGGTTTGTATTCCTAATGGTAGGCACTTAATATGTCACTGATACTTGCTTTCAGTTTTGTCTGGGTTTACTGTAAGGTGAGGAATGATGTCTGGAGTCCTGCATGTTCTCCAAAAAGCTTGGTATTGGAAAACACCTTTAAACTCAGCTCAACTAATTATAAACCTGTGTCTTTTCACAGTGAGTTTAGAATCTTCAAATGAACCTCCCCATATGTTCTAAACTGTGTATGAAGTGTGCTTTGCAAGATAATTGCTTTTTCGTAACTTAGTCTTCGGTGCTGTTTGATACTTCACCGTTTGAGTCTCCTAGCGTAGCACATTCTGTGGAGATGCGTGCTTACAGAGTGCACTGAAGTTTGACACCAATGAACTCATTTGGACCAATGAAGGGATGCAACTTTGGTTGAAAAGAGCCTAATCCATTGTTCAGATGATCAAGTAGTATCAGTGGCTGTTGAATCTCAGTGGTTTCTTACTGTTAAGATGCAAATTAATTAGATCTTCGTAAGTGCAAAAGAGGGGCTTAAATTACAGCTTTAGTTTTACTGGAAGCCAGCCTAGTTCTTGGAGCATGTGAACTGCCATGATGAGTTGTAACAGAGACCTGTAGCTGCAGCCAAGCTCCTGAGAGAAGGTTACTGTCTTCTACAAAAGTTCTGGTTTCTTTTATATAAGGAGAAGTGGAATACTCGGAATAGTATTGAAGAGTTCATCAAAGCTATAACAAAATCTCATTCCTTTTCCTGTTTGTATTCAGCTTTGCTTTTATTTTCCCAAGTAAAAATTATCTTTCCGTGGGGATTTGGGGACTTTATTTTCTCACGAGCTAAATCTGGCCTGCATCTCAGTGAGGCGCACTTCCTTTGGGCCTCTGTCTCTCTTCATCAGGAGAGATGTGGGCTGCGTGTCACTTGTGTGCTGAAGGCTGTGCAGCTCCTCTTGCTTCCTCTTTTTAGCAGGAGATAGGACACAATAAACTTCATGCTGATCTTTCTGCATAGCCTCAGCATGAAGTAGATGAGCAACTATGCAGTGCTTTGTTTCCCTCCATACACTTGCACTATCTGAGGACACCAGGAAGAAACTTCTGGTCACCAGACATGCAGCATCCATGTTGTAGTCACTATGCACCCTACGTTTTTGCCTGATGAAGTTAATGTGATATCGACTCTGCCCTCCAATAGCCTTCTGTCATTCTTCAGGATACAATTAGAAAAATCTCAACAGTTTCAAGTACATTGATGGCCAGAGATGACTGGCTAAGCAGGGGTCTGCAGTGTGCCTCAAGAAGAGAAACTTGGCATCCCTGAAGGACAACTGTCACAGATCATTAGATCATTACTGTCTTGCCTGCTGAGAGGCAAACTGCTTTTTATTTAGCCTTGCAGTTCGATAAAATAGTTCTTTAGCAATAAAAATCTAGATATTGTCTCTTAATATTTCTGTTAGAGGGGTCTGATACAAGGAAGGACAGAGAAGGACCTAATGACAGTGGGATCCAGTTAAAAAGCAATAAATACAATCAAATACAAAGGAATACGATTGTCATTGTGATGTTTACTGCCCTAGGGGTTAGTTTGCAATACCAGCAATTGATTCAAAGTAGACCAGCCAAGGCTTCGACCGTGTTACGCTCGTAGAATTCTGTATCAGGCAGGACAAGAATGCATATCTCGTTTAAGTGCAGGCAGAAACTTTCTAGAAGGTAAACTCTAGGCAGCATGATGGCAATAACTTCTTTCCATAGAGTCTATGTATATACACCTTTCCTTTGTATAAAGAATCTTCGGTGACAGTAACTATGAATACAACAGATACCCAGTAGCATTGTTCCTGTTTCATCTGTCACCTAGCCACACCTCTTGCAAACTCTGTTGCTCGTGTCTATCAGATTCTTTTCTGTGTGCAGAGAAAAAAACCCCAAGCCATAAAGTGGGGTACCTGTTAAAATTACACAACATCATACTGACACTATAGAAGGTGATGGCTTAGCACTATTTCCAGCTTGATATTCTCTTGAATGTGAGGTACTCATAAACGAGTTACACCAAATAGAATGTTTGGGAATATTTGTTCTTTAAGTACTATTCCCAGTTAAAGTTCCATAACACTGGATTGCGAAGTAGTGAAAAAGGGAAATGTTTCTTTAAATAAATTGTCTACGAGTTTCTTCTTCCTGATTGCTAGATTGTCATAGTCCCCATTGGATAATGGCTGTTTTGGAGGAAACAAACCTGAGTTATGCATATGTACACTGAATTCCTTTATGTTTATGCCTAAGCAATCCTACCTTTAATATCTATGCTTGTGTATTCTCCCTAGTGGGTTATGATTGCAGACCACTTTAGTTTAGAAGAATAGCCTGCCTCACATGTTCTTGGAATTTTGTGGTTTATACAGACTATTCTGATATGCTCCTTCCCTTTTATCCTTTTATCGCTCGTGCCTGTTGATGTGGTGCAGCCTACCATGCAAGGAGTATCTTCTCTAAATGACTGATTCATTGAACTTTAAAACATATCAGGTGCAAAAAGGGCTTTTTGTGGCACTTGCAGGTGGATTTTTTGGCACAACAACTATTCTTTTCCCTGCATTAAGACATAAGGGAATCAGCAGTACAGCTGAAAAAAACCATCCCTTCCAAAACAACTAAAATTAACCTTGCCTTACAAATGTGGCAATATGGGAGATGTGATAGGACAGTCTTAAACTTTGTGAAACAATAAATCCTGAATTGTGGAAATTAATGCTCTGTTAAAAGTTATTTTTAGTGTAACAATGAGAAGTGAGAAAGTCAAAAACAAATTATTGTGAACGAAGTTAAGACATTAAGCAATCTGCTCATCTTGAATACCTAAGGTGTTCTAACTTTTTCCTACATTTGTTCTTATAGCCATATTCTCTGGTCTCAGTTTGTCACTACAGCACCAAGTTAGTTTTTTGTGGTTATAAATATGAGCTAAGTTATTCATTGAAAAGAATTAGACTTTGCTAAGGAGGCAAATAAATAATGTACAACATGAAGCTTGTTTCTTAGATTTTATGCTATATCCTGTTGGGGGAAGAAAGACTTCACCACAATGACTTGTTTATTTTGATGAGAATGGGCTTTAAACACATGCCAAACAATGGCAATCTTATCTCCTTTCCACATACTTAGAAACAATAAGTTTGTCTTTTTTCTTACTGGGTTTTTTTTGATCCATGTTTATATCTAATCTCAGTTTCTCAGAGGCAGTTGAGAAGCTGAACTGTCAAGTCACAATATATTTGGTAGGGGTGTAATGCTTTGGAAACATAGTATCTTAATGCAATGGATTTATGCCTGAAGGAGGAAAAAAATTTTATCCGTGAGAAATGGTTACAAACCTTTCACTGGGCCCACGACTGTTTAAGGGTCACATTCTTCTTCTGAGCTGCATACCTGTCACAAGGAATTAGAAAATTTAATCAGCCCCTGTGTGAGGCAGTAAAGCAGTTGATGTTGCATCTCATGAGAAGAAATTCACTGAAGCACCTCAAGAAATCAATTAAATTAAAACAACTATCTTGACTGCAAAAATCAAGCAGACGGTTCTTTCAGCAAATCTAAAGGGAAATGGAAGAATCTTAAGTTGTTAAGGTAGGCTGAAGTTGTGCGTATGAAATGCCTAACTTAGACAATGAAGATGCACTGCTTTACGTGTATTGCTGAACTATTTCTGCAAGTCTACCAAGATTAAAGGCAGTACACGAGAGTACTTGCTGCATTTGGGTTTGCTAGACGTGGATGCATTAAAACTCTGGGCAGGCAGTGGTTCAGAGGCTTCCTGTATTGGTTTTAATTTTATTAATAAAATCTAGTAAATAGATTTGGGTTTCATTTTGGCATTTAATTGTGGTAACTGGTGGCTTTGTTTAATTAAAACTGTATAATATGGTATTTTACACATGTGCAGAAGATACTTTGGTGTTTATCTGGTTATTATGACATTCTTGTCTCTCAGCTTGAGAGGCTTGGGTTTGACAGAGGGACCATTCAGTGGATAAGGAATTGGCTAGATGATCACACTCAAAGAGTTGTGGTTGGTTAACAAGACGTTCAACATCAGCCTGCAGTGTGCACTCTGCAGCCCAGGACAGGCTTGGTTTTCTGGGCTGCATGGGAAGCAGTGTGGCCAGCAGGTGGATGGAGGTGACTCTGCCCCTCTGGTCCACTCTCCTGAGACTCCACCTGGAGTGCTCATCCAGCATAAGAAACACCTGTTGGAATGAGTCAAGAGGAGGGCAACAAAGCTGATCAGAGGGCTGGAGCACCTCTCCCATGAAGACAGGCTCAGAGAATTGGAGTTGTTCAGCCTGGAGAAGAGAAGGCTCTGGGAGTCACCTTCTATAGATACCTGTATCTGATTTAAAGAGATTTATAACTTCATAGAATTGTTGTCTTCTGCTCTTTAGATAACAAAACTAGGATGGCACATTGAATGATGTCTGCTCAAGAGGCTTGGAACAGTTTTTAAAAACTATTCCTATTACAATTCTGCAGTAAGGGTCCTGGTTTCTTACAGCAACTGTTTTAAAGGGATGGTTTTACATTACATTATCATTAAACCATCTGAGCTCCAAGGTCCAAGCTATGCATTTTCTGGATGCCAGATTTCCCTAGCTTTTATTTATGTGAAAAGGCATCATTTAATACTCTGGAAGAGTAGAAAACTTCACTCTGCTTTAGAAATGAGCCTATATAATACAAGGTGCTGCCAAGCAAAGTTTTTTATAACAGATTGTAGAAAACTGCAGAATCTTGCATTATGGAAACATCTAATGGGATTTACTGAGATAAAAGGAAATTTCTAAAAGATGTGCCAAAATCATTATTGCTGTCTGTGAGGCAAAATGATGGATGCATCCATGAGTCTTTCAAAGTAGTACATTTACAGTCTGTATTAAGCAGAACTCTAATATTAAGATAATCTACTGAATTTCTGGAAGTAATAAATCCAGGAATGTGACTGGATTTTAAATGTTAAATGAAAGAGTCAAAGTTTCTTGACTTTTTATGGGAAAAAACTTACTTAAAATAGAACAAAGGTTTTCAGATCCAGAAACCAGTTACTTAGGTCTGGTTTAAAATGCCACTTTATTTGTTTTATTCACTGAGTTCCTAGTTGTGGTAAGGATGCCATTTTTATTGACTGAAGCCTCGTGATAACAAAATTAATTGCATTCCTGAGGTTTCTTAGGTAGATTCTCTGAAAATACCCTGAGCACTCCCAGGAGAGTGTTGCCTCATTGCCTAGCTTAGGAGATTCCCTATGGATGTTTTTCAGTTACTGCAGAAAGTAAGTAAGAATATTAAAATAATTAATTTATGCCAAAACACTCTATCTGTTGCTGCTAATTTTCTTTCTCCCTCAAAGTCAATTTGTATTGTCTTTCTTTTTTAAATATGCAAAAGCTCTGTAGCAACAGAAAGGTGAATAAGCAAAGTTCCAGTGCAAACTTAGCCTAACATGTTCAATGGCAATTTTTTTTTTCAACAAACCCTTCCTAGGGAACTTCCTGCAGTTTTTTACACTCAGTATGTGACCAGTGTACTTCTGTAATTGTGGTTTTAGCTTACATCTGGTGAAGATGTAGGGATAAAGTGCGAATTATTGGATTTTTTTTTCTTTTTTTAATCTAGTACTGGCATTGTCTATGTGACTTTAAGTGACAGTTCTTAGAGGTCTAATGTGGACAAAAAACTTGAAGAGAAAACTTCAGAATGCTTCTGTGAAATTTTGAAGTCTAGCTTAACTGGGTTTCTACTCTGAATTTCTATTATTGAGTCCTACTGCCTTAGAGCTGTAAAACACAGATGTTAAGTACTGTGAAGCACAGTGAATGGGGAAAAATCTGTGGAAGTAGTAGTCTTGAATTTTCTAAGAATTGCAAAGTCTCCTTGCTCCATCAAACAACTTTTGCTCCTATTCTTGGTAATATGGCATGTTATTAATTGTCTTTCCCTCATGCTATTACTGTGTTAGGTTGGAAAGCATTTTAAATATGAAAAGCAATAGATGGTCAGTTCACAGGTTAGGACTTCTGAAAGCACATACATACATAACAACCTTAAAATAACATGTTAGAAGGGTCTGCTGATCTTACTCTTTCCATGTAAAATCTTATTACATGTTACATCCTTTCCTGGCCCTTGCTTTCAAAATCTAATAAAATATTAAAATTCTCATTCCCTACATTCTTGTTTCCTCTTATTCTCTCCTGGTGAGGACCTCTATCACATAGACAAAAAAAATTCTACCTGTCTCAATCCTTTAAATATAGGACTTAAGAAGGAAGATGATTTCTTTGTATGTTTTCTCTGCCCCTTCAGAGTACAATGTTCAAATAACACACTCAAATTACTGTTCTCTGACTATTAACAAAAAAGCCTCTTTGCCCTGGAGTGAGTGACTAAAGCAGATCTCTGAGTATGTCTGCTACATCCAAAGTAACTGTAGCTCTTCTGTTAAACTTTGTTAACTTCATCTATATGGTATGAAACCAAGGATAAAATGTGTTATCTGTGCTGGAGTGCAGTATGTTTCCATAAATACGAGATTTTCGCAGTCACAGACTGCAGGCTTTGTTAGCCTTTCCAGATCCTGAGCCAAAAATAAGCTGGTGAAACAGATGGGAAAGTGGGAAGCTGGAATTACTATATGGGCAAAGTGAAAGTTCTTGAGTAATCTTAACTGCAAATTCTCATGCTTTGAGCACTTCCTTTGAAATTAAAATTTATTTCTCCAATTCATTTATATCTCTATACAATTTTTATGATTTTTTACTGTAACCTTGATGTTAGAAGGTTTTTATATTTTGTGGTGCTTGTTTATGCTTTTCAAGCATTAGCAGAAATAAGTTTTCCAGAGATACATTTTTTTGTATCTCTGTTGGGTTTTTTAAGCACCGGAGAGTCCAGCTCTTTGTTTTCTGGTCATGAATTTTGTTAGATGGAAAAAAAGTAATTTTTTATTTGTTTTCTTCAATTAAAAAATTACAGGAGTAAAAATTAGTGTCATCTTCTAGGATTCTATATTCATCTGATATAAGTCTTAAAGAAGTTGAGGAGCTGGTTATGAGGAAAATACAAGAAGGGAACACTATTTGTCTTCAGAACACTGAAAAAAATATAAATTGTCTTGGACAAAGCAAAAGAACACCAGTTGATCAGAATACTCCAAGTGGAGCTGTGCAGAAAGAAGTTGTTTGTTTGTCTGGTATTGAGGAAGAAATTCCAGAAGCAGTCATTGATGCAGAAAGCAACAAAGCCGCCGCAGGTAGGTTTGGAATTACACTTTTTTCTCTTTTTGTCTTTTAAATAATTGTTCAAGTACTTCTACAGTTGTAAAAATGCAGGCAAAATTAAAACTATTGTTACAGCACAGCTTACATGGATATTCTTTTCTATGGCCCACCTCATTCCCTCACACTTTGAAGAAATGAATTGCTGCAGAAGTTAGGCAGGCGCAGTTCCCAGCCAATGTGTGGTGTAATAAATCTGGAATTGTCAGGCATCAGGCATGGTCATCACCATGTCCCGTCCTTTCCCTGGAATACAGTGAGCGCCACTCCTCACCATGTGGGACTTCCACACAGCAGAGTATCTCCCTTGTTTTCCTTTCCTAGCAAATTGCAGTAGTTCCACTGTTGTTTTATGAGGGTTCTGAAACCTTTCAGAATCTTCCGTACTACAGCTCTGAATGAAACAATACGAGGAGATGTTTAACTGCACCTTCCCCAGAGGTGTTGGCTGCTACAGCTGTGTCAGTAACACAGGCTCAAGCAGCAGATCTGTTCAGGTGGAAGCCTGTAGCACTGCATGACCCCAAACTTCCTCAGGGACTACTCTGCTTTAGTGCAGAGGTTCCAGATCTCTGCAGAAAAAAATGAACTGGGTGCATAATCTTATGAAAGAGTAACTCTAGCACTTCTGTAGATACCAAATATGGAGCATTGGTCAAGTTTCTGGTAAGTTAAAATCAGACATAAAAAGCAAGGTTTGGAAACCTTTCAAGGAAAACCCTAGCTTGAATATGCAATAATAAAAAATTTAATTATGTCAGATTCTTTTCAAATATTTTGTCTGTGCACTGTCAATAGTCTCTTGTACACCTGACAAAGTGAAAACAGCTATTTCTCCCCATATGCAGGCAATTCCAGAGTAGAAACTGCATCTCTATTAGGAGAAGACTTGTTGATGCTCTACAAGAATTGCTGTTGTCCAGATATTAATATTTGCATAGAAGGCAAAGATTTTCAAGCTCACAGGTACATAAGTATTTACAGTAAAAAGTTTTTCAATCAATAACCATCTGGTATAAAATGCTGCTGTTACTGTATATCTATAGGAGGTATTGCTGGTGCTGTTCCCTAGCTGTGAACTGTTACAGCTTTCAGGTTTTATGTGTGGAGTGGCTGTACTTGGATACTAATGAATATAATTTATCATCAACAGCAATTATTTTGAAAACAACTGCACTTTTAGCACTTCTAAGATTGCAACTGTAAACTCATATATTGAGTATATACTCATATAAATACTTGTAGATTTTTTTGCTAAATTTATGTATATATGAAATACAAAGTAATAAAAAGTAATCCGTGCTCTGTTAAGAAAACGAAAAATATACTAATAAATGATTCAGTTATTAATGCTGAATGAAATTTCCAAACAGGCAGAAAATTTCTGGAGTAATAATTTTTTTTTCTGCTCTTCAGAATCTCTGCATATAAAATCTGATTTTACTTTCATTACTTCAGTTATGTAGATGTAAAGATTGTCAGGAGTCTTTACTAGATCTAAAGTCCAAGACCATTTAAGAAATTTGGCTTACTGTACTCTTGTAGCTTGGGAAAGCAAATCAAAGTGTCAGTACCATTCCGTGTACCTTTGATATAAGTCTGTTTGCATTTGAGATAGCAAACTAGACAGCCTGTATTTTGTTCCCTTTGAGTGTATAAATAACTGAGAGGGACTATAAAAACCCTCCACTACTTTTAGTACTTTCTCAACATAAAACTGGGGGGGCAGTTTATTACTGACATTACAATATCTTTATAGAAGATATGTCATAATAGTGTGTGTGGGTATTTTATTTTTAAAAATAATAGAATTTGGATATATACTACATTTTCAGAATGTAGTATAGTAAAAAATGTTTGTTTCTTCTGGTCTACACTATAAGATACATTCTCAGATACATAAGTTTGAGAAACAAATGCTTTAATGCAGCAAAAATAGTGCAGCAAAGAGTTTCTATCAGCAGAGCTTCTTTAATTTAGGCCACTTAATGCCTGGAGTTATGTATCTAGTATAACTAGCATCAAAAAATACGGCAGTAAATCATAGAGAAAACAAGGATGTTCTGAAACAGGCACAGGACTTGAGCTCGTTGTAGCACTGCATCATGTGAACAGTAGGACCTGATAAGGGCAATGTAACTTCCAATATCATTGTGGTGAAAGCACCAGAATGATTTACTTACTGTAAGGGAGGTTTTTTTAAGTTCTCAAACAGGAGACAGGTTAGGCCCCCACAGTCTCCCACCACTTGTGCCAGTATTCCTTACTTTCTCATGAAGTCCTGTGAACTTCCAATAGATTTTAGTGTTGCTGGTTTATGTCTTCCTACATATGTTGTATTCTTACAGAGCTCTCTGCATGAAGCAAATCAGATTTGTTTGATAATAAAACTGGCACTAACCATCACTGTAGGAAAGCACAGATAAAATTATTTCAAAATAATTTGGTATCTCCATATATTTTATAAATATATGCTGATAAAATTTTAACTTAGGTAATGCATACTTGTCCTAATTCTGCTAAGTACCTGTCTTATTTAAAATGAGTCTTTGAAATATCCACTCTAGCTATGCCCTTGAAGTTGATTGATCACTGTTCATTACTACAATTTATTTGGAAGGGAATAAAAAATTGGAGATAAGTGTATTCCATATCTCTATGATATTGTGTTATTGTATCTTATAAAAGAAAAAGATTGTGTGTGTACCCAGAATTTCATATACTTCAAGTTAGGATGTAACACCCATTTACATCTGGACGTATTTCACTGAGATATGAAACATTCAGTAAAAGCTTTGTTGTTATTATTTTTGCTGGATGACTCACAGGAGGAATGTGCGAGAAGTTTCTAATTTAAAGTATTGAGACTTCTGAAGCAGGAGGAGGGAAGGAAGATGAGAGAATACAGAATATATAATGACTAGAAGAGAGACCATAAATAGTATTCTTCATGCTGCTTCCTACGCAAAATGAGAGTGCTCAGAGACATTTTAAGAGACAACAGATACATGTAACAGAAAGGATTCTCATGCCTAGTATAACATTTTGCTTTTTCTGCCACAGGAAATACATGACATAAGCTAATTTTATAAATAATAGGAAGCTTAGTAAGTGTCATGAAAAAATTCGATGTATGAGAATTTTATCTGTGGCTGCAGTAACCCAGATAAGATACATAGAGGCTAGCACTGTAACTGGTATGGATCTGGAACACTGAAATCATAAAGCAGTTTTCATCCACTATCTTGTCTTCCTTTCTGCATTGCGCTTCTACCTTAAGAGTTCCTGTTGGAAAGGTCTTCTTACCTGATGTTTTGAAGACTGATGCTGGTAGAGACACTGAGCTCCACAGACTGCTGCTCTGGGGTTTCTTTATTCTCTTTTATGGAAATAGTAGTAAATTGAATTAGCCCCTTTATGGCCAGTTACTCCTTTTAAGTATAGAAGGGTAGTAAGTGTAAACAGAAGTAACTTGTAGCTCTTGTTGTAAAAACACATCATGTTGTCCCAGCATATATTAATATCAAGTTTTGTTTGACTTTTGGTGAGTAGCAAATTCTGAATACGAGACATTACATACTTATCATTTTGAGAAATACACATTTCGTAATATAAGAAGAATTTAAGATGTTCAGGATATAATTATTTATATTGGGGCTGTATAAACAAGGTTATTTACTCTTATTTGATAAATAAAACAGGAGAAATAAATGTGAAATTTATGTAAAAAGAAGATGCTTGTGGTAATAGATCTTCTCTGTGTGAATCTCAAAGTTATACTAAAAACAAGCTTTAGCTGAAAAATTTATAGAGCACTGTTTTGATTTTTTCTGTAGCATATTTTGAAATTCCAAACATTCTTCAAACTGGAAGAAAAGACATGCAGTACACAGCTGACACCTTAATGCATAAAGGGCAAAGATTTAAGTCAATGTTATCAAAGAGTCTCATCATGAATATTTGTATGTAGTGGAATAATGTTTACTTTTTCTCTCTCAGGGCCATTTTATGTGCCAGATCTAGTTACTTTGCTGCTATGCTGAGTGGAAGTTGGGCTGAGAGCTCCCAAGAGCACATCATTCTTCAAGGGTAAGTGTTGTCTCTGCAAGTCGTGTGGGAGCAAAGGTAGGCAATTTACGATCACTGCAAATATGTAACAACTGTGCTGTGTAGAGAGCACTGAAGATTAATATGCTTTGACACTTTTCTCGAGCCTGATACGTTTTCTGAGTACTGTTTTGACTTCAGGATGAAACTCTGTGTGTAGTGTATTTGTTAATATTGTCAGATGATTCAGAAAAGTCTTTTTCATCAGCAGAAGGGCACTAATCCTTTTGTGTAGAGTATGTTTTAATATTCACAATCTATTTGAGAATTCTTTTCTTTCACTTCTTGTTGTACATGTCATGAAAAATACTATGAGTGTCTGAACAATGTAATTTTCATACTTATTTGTACAATAAGTATATTTACAATGTAAAGACAAATAACATTTCCTAAATAGTGTTTAATTGTGATATTCCAGCAGCATATACTAAAGCAATTTTATCTAGCATGCTTGTTTGCCATGGCTTTCTGTGTGAGAATAATGGAGCTGTCACTGAAGGACGAATACTTAAGACTTGATAGATAAGCTGGGGACTGCCAGGTTCTTTTCAGTATCAGAAAACTCTATTGAAATACATTCAATTTCCTTTAAAAGCAAAGGAGTACTGATCCATGTACATGTTAGCTGTTGGCTGACTCAGTTTTCTTCTGAAAGAACTGTGTACCTTACAGTGCTGCAAAATGTAACTGCTTTGTGTTAATATAAAATCGCGTGGCCAAGTGATACTTTCTTAAATGTCCATATTAGTTTTCTGTCAGTGTAGTAATACTGCTGCAAAATCAGAAGGGTTATCTGTTGAATCGGTTATAACTTCCAAATCCTTATAAGACAATATACTTGCAATTTAATTTATTCCTTAGTTTTTATGGTGTTTTAGAGGTTGATAGTCACCAATTACTCTGGTGTTTACACTTCTCTCTCTGTAATTGATTTCTCTGTGGTTAAGAAATTTTCATCCTTATTTTTCAGTAGAGGCATTCTCCTGAGAAGTACCGAATCTTTCTATGAGACTGTTCTCATGCCAATGGCGCATAATTTCTGCTATTATAAGTCATATCCATAATTTTACCTTTTCCAGTTCACTTTTCTGCTTAGTGCTGGTTTCTGTGCTGTCTTTTACAACACTTAAAAATGAAGTACATATGGCTTACTCTGAAATAATGAAAATTCTGGTTAAGGTAACAGCTGTCAAGACTGTGGGGAAACTCCTTCTCGCTGACTTTATGGCTATTGTGTGTACTGATATGCAGGGAGACAACTGTGCTGATTTTGCTTCTTTGCGTGTTGCAGTGCTGGGTTTTCTTCCTTTTGTTTTTAGTCATCAATGTCAATTGCTTAAACATGTCTAATTTTTTAAAGGGTCTTAGCTCTGCATGACTCTATTCCATTTATACTAATGCACACAAGCACTTGTGGGTCCTGATGATTGCACACAAAATGTATGTGCACAACTACAAGAAAGTGTTGTTCAGATCATGTCCACCATTTAGGCATTCTGTGCCTTTCTGCATTGTGATGCTGGGACTGTGAAAGGATGCAAACACTACTGTGTAGGACTTGCAGCTTTCATAATCTGATTAAAGACTTTCTAAATATTCTGAGTAACATTTCTAATTAGCATTGTAATAAAACTACCAAATGTCTTTTTAGTGTTGCAAAAGATAAATATATCATAAAATAAAGACAGTAATTATAATAAAACAATTATATAGTTAATTATTGACTTATTGCTAGTAAAGAGCTTGGCAATGATGAAAAAATCCTTCTTCCATATTATCAGTGTAAATAATATAGTTATTAGTATTAGTCTACTTATTACTTATTTTTAAAGATTTGAAGTGTAAGAAAGTTTCAGCAAGACTATTGAGTAGCTAAATTCACCCCAAATGTAGTCCATTTAGATAGTTATGCATTGCAAAATCTTATTGCTTTAATTTTATCAGATCATTTGCCTTCCATTCACAGAGCAGCTGGATGATGTATCAGCTTTTTGACCAACTTCCTTTGGCTAAGAAATGTGATGGATTTTATTATGGGCATGTCTTTATTTGTATTTTTTCACTCTTCTTTTTTGCAGCATAAGCCATGCAGAAATGAGTGTCATCTTGCATTTTATATATGGAGCTGTTTTGGACTTCCCAGACGAAGTTGATGTTGGGTATATGTCAAATTTTATTATTTTTTAACTGTAGTTTGTGCTTGTTTGTTTGTTCTATATTTTCTCAGTTAAAAGTCAAAAGGAAAATTCCAAAAATAAAGCTGTTGAAGAAATCTTATTCATTTGACAGCTACTAGAAAAGGTATGCCAGCTGTTTTTGGAATACTCTATGAGAAGAGTAAAAAACAGGATGATGTTTTATACCAAAATAATGGCCAATTTCCCTGTACCTTCCTTTTAGTTTTCAGAATAATATATACAATGTGTGATAGTATATAACAGTTAATATTTTTAATTTATTTTTTAATAATCATTCAACTTGATGAGAAAGCTAAGTAGTTAGTCTTAGATGCATGAAAGATGATATATAGGAGCCAATGTAGATGTTGCCATTTTCTTCTGGGATAGTTTTCATCACAGTTTTATGCCTAATCCTGTATTAGTGAAGTAAATTCTGAAATTTGTGAATTATTCTCTGAAACCATTTATATATTAGGTGATGAACTCTGCCACTAAATATTAAAATACTACAATTTCCTAAACATATGGAATTGTTTATAATATGTCCCAATATCAATGTATAGCTAATGAATTGGTATAGAAAATAAAATTATGGTATTGATTATTATATAAAATAATTAATAGTTTGCTCACTCTGCTTTTTAAGAATGTCATCAGTAACATTTTATGTAATCTCTGGAAAAAAATCTACAAAATTCCAAAACTCCACTAGCACAAATATTTTTTTCATTTGCTATCCTTAAAATAGAGAAACTGAGAGTCTCCTAAACAGTTTCTCAGCTAGTGGCTGAGGCTTGCTTTTATATAGGCTGAACTTGATGGCTGGGAGATTATTATTAGGTCAGTATATGTTCCTGTTTTGAAGATTATTCTTTGGCAAGTGTCACACTTGGTTATCAATCTATTTCTGCAGTAAGTTCTGACTGAACAAAGAGGTGAAGTTAGCATGTAAATTGTCCTGTAAGCAAAATGCATCTAGCACAAGGATTTTTTGATTCCTGTCACTACTGCTTTTTCTTTAGTCGCATGTTGGACATTGCAGATATGTATGGGCTGGATGGGCTAAAAGAAGTAGCTATCTACATTTTGAAAAGAGATTACTGCAATTTTTTCCAAAAGGTACGTCACTTCTCATGCTACTTTGTGAGCTGTAGAGCCTGAGAATCTCGAATCTATTACTTAACTCTTAATCATAGTGACAAGATACGTGAGAACTACGCAGTCAAGGTGTTGGCTGAAGTCAACAGTCTCTGTTCTTAGGTGTGAATCTGGGAGTGATGGTGGGAGTAAGGCCTGTGATATCATCCACCTATTTATAGACACCTGGAAACCCCAGCTGATTAAAAGTAGTATTCCACATGATTAATTCCATGTATTAAATTACAATGAGTATAGTTTAATATGTCCCATTGTAAATGTAATTGTTCTTGGTGGGCATGTGCAAATGCTATATATTTGCACATCTTGTTTCATGGGCATATATTTAGAAAAAAAATATCTGTCCAATTAAAATTGGTTTAAAAACAAAGACCTGCTTAGAGTTGAGCATTTTCATGCATTAGGCTCATGAGGCTGAATCCTACTTTACTGACGTGTGGAAATAGATGACTGCATAAAGGCAAACAAACTTAAATACCATGGCAGCTGACATTACTTCTGTTTGAACTGAAAATTTTGTACTTCTGTATGGTTTCTGTAAATCAAAATGTACAATAATTGTGATAATTTTCTAACAACTCTAGCCTGCTCCTGGCAAACAGCAACCTGTACTAGAATGCATGGCTATTGCACACTCACTGGGAGTGGAAAACCTATATGCTGATTGCATGAGGTAAGTGAAATAAAATATTGCTTGTTTTTAATTTATCTTCTTTCTGGTGAAATTATTTTCTTTTGCAAGATAGGGCTTCTTTTGGCATATGAAATGTTCGCATTTTAAACATGTTTTTTCTTCACAATACTTTAGAGGTATCACTTATGCTAACAAGTGAAGATAGAACATTTTTCATTTTCCTTACCTAAGAATGGCTCTCTTTTCAACAGATGGGTGGGAAAACATTTTGCAAGATGTTTTTCAGAGAAAAGCTTTGCCAATTTACCTACTGAACTTCAGAACAATTGTCTTGTTATGTTGATTAACTCTTTGGTAAGTATTGTGCTTTGTATAAAAATAGAGCAATGTAAATTTTTTCCTTATTTAGCTGTACAGTTTAAGAGATAATAAATACAGTATGTTAAATCTGTAGTACATATCTACTATGTAAAAGTTCCAATTAAAATAACAATTTAAAAAACCATTTTGATGTGAGATGTCATTGTTATGCTTCATGACACACAGTCTAGTGATCATCACATCCAAGTCCACCAGAATAATAGAAAATATGCTTATGAAACACAACTGTGACATCATAAGGCAACATAATGGAAGTGTTCAAGGCCAGATTGGGTGGGGCTCTGAGAAATCTGGTCTAGTGGAAAGTGTCCCTGCCTACAGCAAGGAGGCTGGGATTAGATGATCTGTAAGGTCCCTTCCAACCCAGGCCATCCTATGATTCTCTGGTTATGTGTTTGGATAGTGAGGAACAGGAAATCACTATCAATCTCTATGTTACATGCTGGCATACGTCATTGTGATTGCCTTTTCATCTTCACCTGTATTCTAATTTGGAAAAAATTGACTTTTTTTTTTTTTCAAACCTCAGGTGATCACTAGCTATCAGTGATCACAAGCTATTTGTTTACAGGCAGGCTGACTTTACAAAAATAAAGTAGCAGTATAGTATCCATATCTTTTACTTCTCAGGTAACAGTACTGCACTGGTCACTCCAAAGCTCAGCTTTCATTTTTTGTGGCACACACTTACATTGTTCCAGTTTAGACCTGCCTAAACAGGTGTTAAAATAAACCTGTGTAAAACTGTGCTCAGACCTGACTTAAGGTAACTGATTTGAGCTAGACCTGTTAACAAAAATTTGGTCAAATTCTCAGCCTGTAAATACACTGAATTGTAACAGATACATTAAAAGTATGTGGAAATAAATGTAAATCAGTAGAGCTGCTGCCAAACAGGACTGTCTGTATATGTAGCTGTAATGTGGAATATCACAGACAAAATGTAATCTAACTAGCTCAGGTAACATTCACAACATGATTTTGGTTCTAGCACACAACAGACAACTAAATATGTGGCATCTCATATATCTCGTGCTGAAGCCCTTGTCCCCATATCTGTGTTACTGTGTTACCCAAACTAAATCGCTCCGTATGGCTGTGCACACTGTCAAACATACCCCTGGTTCAAGAGTTGCACTCTTGAATGGTTGTGGCCAAGATCTACCCCTTGCTGAAAGGACTGTGAAGCCTTGTTGGGACTGTTTTTTTCAGGAATTCTGTGGTGAAGTAGTTAAAGTGCTGAGGCCAGCAGGTCAGCTATGAGTGGCAGCTGCAACTGCATACTCAGGTTAAAGCCTGAAAAATGACCGATTTCAGAGCTATGTGCCTTTAGGTTGGAGATTAGATAAAGGTTCTTCACCCAGAGGGTGGCTGGGCACTGGAACAGGCTCCCCAGGGAAGTGCTCACAGCACCAGCCTGACAGAGTTCAGGAAGTGTTTGGACAGTGCTCTAAGGCACAGGGTGTTACTCTTGGGGATGGTGCTGTGCAGAGCCAGGAGTTGGACCCAATGATCCGTGAGGGTACCTTCCAGCTCAGCTGTGATCAAGAGAGCTTGAGAATATCCACAGTTATAAAACCTGAACAGTTCTACCACAATGCATAAATCTAACAGAATAAAGATGGCAGCTATAATACTTCAAGAGTATGCCTAGTTATCTCGAGATGCTGGGTGTTCTGCCACTATATTAGATCAGTATACTGAGCTGT
This sequence comes from Edolisoma coerulescens, assembly GCA_013397115.1. Classification (NCBI taxonomy): domain Eukaryota; kingdom Metazoa; phylum Chordata; class Aves; order Passeriformes; family Campephagidae; genus Edolisoma; species Edolisoma coerulescens. Next base: position 775,180 of record VWZW01007169.1, read on the forward strand.
TCCTAAAATATACACATAGCTTTGTACAAACTTGTGTAAAATTTGAGAAGTTTTAAGTAATGTTTTTAGATATATATCAGTTCATTCTGATCTACAGGTGTTCATAGTTAAACCACCACCCATCTCCAACTCCAGACTATCTCAGGTGTGTACTGCAGCCACAAGTCCATGTACACACAGTTCTAGGATCTTCTCTAGGCCCTTGTGCAAAATTATTGGGACAGTTTAAAGGTAAATGTTCAGGCCTTCCTTCCCCTCTGCTTATTCTAGTATAAAAAGATGCTGTGGTTAGTTTGTGTTGAAATACATGTGCTGCCTTGCCAGCATTTGCAGAACAGTCATGGCACTGTGGTACTTGGTACTGCCCCAGTTGTGTACCCAGCTTCTCTGGAAGGTTTTTGCAGTTTGGACTAAAGTGTGTTTTCGTTCCCATATCAATGATTTAAAATTTGTGTTGGTGTGTCTTTACAAGATTCACTGGTATTTTTATGGACTGAAGTCTTGAAAGTGCCTAGAGTTGCAGAATTAAACAATAAAGCATAAGCCTCTTCTGCCCAGAGAGTGGTTCTGGTGAGCATTCACTTAAGCGTTTAAGACACCCATTCCAAAAACTTGTGGAATTCCCGGGGGAGTTTTTCACAATCTGCAAAAATGCTTTAAGGCTGCTTGAGGGATGAAGAAGAAAAGGTCTGACATTAATTTTGCAGGGGCTACTGTGTGCTTTACTATCCTTTTTCTCTGATGCTAGAGTTCTCTGCTACAGAACTAACAGTTGCACCCAGTTAAACCGTGTAACTCTGCTGATCCTTTCATTTACCGATGCTGGAAATGTAAAACCTAGTTAATGTGAGAGCCCTTTAGAGGAAAAAAAAGGTGCAAGGAAAAGGAGATTGCTGATGGGAAAATCGCTGGGAAACCACAATGATGAACACAGAAACATTAAAATGGGAGTGCCATTTAAAGCACTGTGCTTTATGTACACCTACCCATGATGTCTCAAACTCATGCAAGAACATTACTGGGTTTTTAGATAAGTAAAGTGGACTCCGCTTTAAAATGGTTAGGAAAAAAGTACAAGAAGAGAAGTAAAATTCAGTTAGAACCACTTCTACAAAGTGCCGATTTAATTAGAAGTCAGTGAAGGCATTTTATATTTCACTGGGAGTGTCTAATGGGAGTAAATGCTTATTGCCTTGTGAGCAGGGGTTGAATTCGAGACAATTCAAAAAGCTTGTAATTGAGTCCAGTGGGAGCAAAATCAAACCACAAGCATATATGTAATTCTTAATTTACCTGATCTGCAGAGAAGCAAACTGAGTTTGCCCAGAGATGAGTAAAATAATTTAAAAAATATATTTTAACAACAAACAGTCAGATTTTATCTTTCAACTGTAATACGCACAAAGAAGGTACTCCCTGCTTTTTAAGTTGCACAGGACAAATGTGATTGTGATCTGAATTTGCAGCAGGGGTTTTTGTGTCAAATATTTATCTGAATTGTTGCTTTTTCAAGTGTTACTGCATAATTTATCAGTGTCCTGCTAGTTCATGTTGAATAGAGCTTTCAGGCCATTCTAATGTGGCTAACCATAAATTCCAAGTTCTTTTCAAGTGCTGTGTTAGCCAGTAGAAGTTGCCCTCAGGTACTGTGCTGATGCAATGCATGAAAGAACCAAAGACACAGACCAGGGTAATAAATATTAGCAAATCTGTTTGCATGTTTAAAATGTAACTGGAAACATAGCAGTTACTTTTCTTTGAGAAACTTTAGACAACAAAGAGGGTAAATTCAGTTTGAACTCCATCTGGGAAGACAAATATTTGTTGTCTGACTCCTTTAAATAAAGCAAAAGGATTCATAATTATGAAAAAGTTTTCTCTGTATCCCAAATCCAAGGCCATCCACACTCACCTAAAACCTCAACTTAGCCATTTTATTCAAGAATTTATTACATCTTTCAGTGACCTATAATGTTTTTCTCTGTTCAGCTTCTCCAACTAACATTTACCTTATTTTCTTCAGGACTGCAGTATGTAATGACACAGTTGAAAAAAATATAATAAAAGCTACTGAAAACTTTACTACCTAACTTCAGGCAAAACAAAACAAATAGATATTTCTTTTTCTGCTTTAGTTTCAAAGGCACATATAATATTAAGAATTATAAAAATCCAAATTTATTTAAATAAGGGAAATAATGACATGATTGGATCCCTTTATAAAAAGTTCAGTAACTGGACAGAAGCTATTTTACAATCAGCAATTCTTTAGGTAATTGCTTGGCAACAGGCTAATTTCTGGTTTTGTTTCAAGAACCACAAGAATGCTGCTTTCCGTTTGATGGAGAGTGACCGGCTGATCAATAGCCTTCCCCGAGTGAAATGGACGGAGACAGCTGTGGCCTTGGCATCACGGCTACACGAGGAATGTGTAACCTTTATTGTTGCAAACTTCCCACATGTAGTACAAAGTGAAGGCTTCTCTGTTTTGTTGCAGGTAAAAGTGCCCTCAAGTTATTATATGCTTCCAAATAAATTGAATTATATGACATTTTGGGAAGTTCAGGCTGCTAAATTACCAAAATAGTTTCAACTTTTGCTTTGAAGTACAATTCTATGGAAAATCTAAAAAATACTTGGGCTGCGCTAAGATCTTTGGGGGTGGTTTTTTTCAGGTTTGTTTTAAAGCATGTAAATACCTCAACACACAGGGCTTATACTGCCTTCAGGTTATGTGCTTCAGTTAAGCAAAAGTTCCCATTGATTTAGTAGGACAGTTTCTGTGTTGCAAAAAGTATAGATATCAGCTTCAAAAAAGCTTTTGGCCCCCTGGAATAACAGCACGGATTTACAGGATTATGAGTATGAGCAGTGTACTCAAACTTCTACTGATTTTTGTTGTGAGTTGCACAAATGTGGTAATGCTGCAGGTTCTGGTGAGAACATACCTAGTCATCCAGCCAGTTCGTTTCTCCTGTGAAATATGGTTTTTAATATGTACAGAGGAGTGAAAAAAATTAATAGGGAAATGTTAAAACAATTTGTCTTTGGATCCAGAGTTGCATGGGACTGTGAATTCATCGCAGTGTGCTTGTTCCTAAAATTTCTGTTAATCAGCAAGGCCTCAGGATAATTTGCTAGAGGCCTGGAGAGGGGTGGGATTATGGAATGGAAACAAAAGAAGATGCTCAGTTTTGGAATACCTCCTGCACAGCTTGATAGCAGATCCTCTCTGCTCAGTAATGCTTTTGCATACAAAGTACATGCTTTTGTTTAAATGACTGCCTTTTGTTGTTTCCTCAGGCACAGGCAATGAGCAGCAAACCTGACCTTCTAGAACTACTTTTCAGTGCAATTGAAAAAAGCATTAATAATGAAAATAGCTGCTCTCTTCTTGTAGCAGTGGATATATTGTTGGACTCTGCAAATGTGAAGGAGATGGTAGGTTCTTCAATGTGCAGTGTTTGTAGAAAAACTGTTCTGGTACTGTTTCATGTCATGGTTCAAATCAGATGATGTGGTGTGAACTCAGATGGCTCAGTCGTGCAACTGGGGTCATACAGAAAAGCATCTGCATAAATCCAAGGTCCTTTTGGAAGTACAAAAAATGTAGGCATTTGTTTACTTTAAAGAGAAACCCCATCCTGGCAATCAAAAAATTCCTGTGTATTACTGAAAATATAAGTCCTAAGGGCAGCACTGCCCTATTGGTCTTTACTAGCAATTTAAACTTGTGATAAGAAAAAAACTTGGCAAAATGCTGCATTACCTAAAACTTACAGGGGAAGAGAGCTTATTCTCTTTTTCCCTAAATATTTCCCCCCATTTTTGTGAAGGTCACAGGTACATTTGCTTTTGTTTAAGACTGTCCTCTAAAGCAAGGACTGACACTTAATCCAGTGTGTGTTTTTTGGATTGGGTGGAGCTGTCAGGCTCCATATGTGTAACATACAGTGTATATTCACACAATCTAAATAATGACATTTAAGCTGTGGTTGACTGTAATTCTGGGAATAATTCATAAATGGTATGACAAAGAATAAAAAATAAATGAAAAATTAATTACTGCAGTCTGGTGCTATTGTAGATCTACTTGGTCAAAGCAATGAAAATTTAATCAAATACATTATTTTTCCCTGGAGTATTTGACCTTGTTGTGACACAGCTGACGGTGAAGAGCTATTATAGGGTTTATTAAAAAAGAAAAGAAAAGAAAAAAAGAGCAATGAGAGCAATGTAGTGTTTACTAGTGCTGTAATTTGTAGGTTTTAAGGTACAGAAAAAATCACTGTGGTGGGCAATAATCCTTCAAAAACAGCATCTCCGTCTACCAGACCGTTATAAAATGTAAGTGATGACATCATTGATCTAGCTTAGGGAGTAAGTAGATTCTGAAAGGAATAATGACTGGTTGCTATGACAATATGCCCCTCGCCAGCTGCTGATTTGTTACTTGAACACAGGGTTTTACGTGCAAGATCCAGGCGCTGCGTGATAAGCTCTGGGTCTTCCTGGTTCAGTCTTTTTATGCTGTTCGTCACACAGAAGGCTGGAAGCTGATGAGGCCAGACCATCAACAGAAAATACAAGCAGGTATGTCTGGCATCAAATGGCATTAGAATTTTTTAGCAATCTGTTTAGTAGGTACAATGCAGATGGAATTGTGGAGCCTGATACAAATTAAAGCAAAATTTGTGCTGCTTTGTGTTTTGAAGTGGTGTTTTAGAATAGAAGCATGATGGCATGCTTAGCTAGTTTCAAACACGGAAATCAGTAAGTAATTTCTCTGCGAAGAGTCCGCCCTGGTTTTCTTTTTAGGAGTATATATGATAGAAACCCCCCACCCCCACCATCATGTAGATGGAGTCTGTTCTTATTTACAGCTACTCTAAATTACTGAAAACACTGCAGTAGGATTAAAAACCTTATCTGCCTCATTTTTAAGGAGATAAGAGCTGTGGATGAATTAAATTTGCACAAAGCAGATTATCCGTTCTGTGAATTCTGTTTCTGTCCTTTATCGTTTTCTCCATGATGTATAAATATTGCTTGTCTCTTGCATAATGCTCATCCTGTGCACTGTGAGCAAATGCAGATAGCTGGGCTCCTCGGATGATTGGCATTGTGATCTTGTGTGTGCTGCTGCAGAGAGCCCCTAAGGAGCTGCATGGTGTGCTCTCAACATTTTAACAGACAGCACTTCCAACAAAAAGGAGTTTTTGTTCTGAACGCTCCTTTGTTTTGAAGTGCACGAGTATTCTAAGGATGTGGAACTGATGATGGAGTTCAGGTTATGGTTTAATATTAGCTTTGACAGTACAGTGTTGTAAAAGGAAAGAATGTTAAATACTTCTCTGAATTCAAGTCACTTTTGATTCAAAGGAGAAATAAACATTTTTATGTCCTTTTTGTTAAAGACATTTGGTAACTAGATATAGTTATAAAAATGTTTATGCCTAGAGGTAGATGAAAATTTTACTCTACAATTACATGCTGAAAGATGCAGTGACAGTCTTTCTAAGCATGATTTAGGGATGTAGTCAAATAATATCTCATACTACTTGGTAAAACAGGATTAGGATTTCTTTCTTGATTATAAAATCCTTCAGGAGCGGAGGAGTTTGCTTTAGAAAAAAGGGTGGGTTGTTCTGATTTGGGGTGGTTTACTTTTAAGATGATCGTGTCTCTATTGTGGATGATGTTTTGGCTACTTTACAGTAGTGCTTTCAATAGAAAAAAAATAATTAAAATCAAGGTGTGTCTTAGTTGTCCAAACTCCCATCTTGCCAAAAATAGTTTTGTTTTCTTTTAGGTTAAATTCTAACTGAAGCTGCATACATTTTATATATGGAAAGGCTGAAATGTTTGCATGAATTATCTGGTTTTAATTACAGGCAAAGTGATTGTACAGTATTGGTAGACAAATTTTAATCCTCAGGTGAAAAATGTCTAGGATAACTTAGATCAACTTTCATCTTAAAGATTTCTGGTGGTGGCTTTTCTCCTGGAAATTTAGCCTATATAGATTTAGAAGGCTGTAACAGAGGAGCAAAAATGCCAAAATAAGAGAGATGATATTGTGGTTTTTTCATTTACAACCTGTCTTGTGTTTTCTTAGGCACAAGTTTATATGGATTTTGTCTTAATATATTGGTATGTATTAATGTGCAGAGTCACTGCTAGAAAAAGGATTAGATCCCTGGGGTGCCATTTTCAGCATACCTTTTGTGTGATTTTTAGAGACCTATATAAAATTATTTTTAGTATCTTTAGTAAGAATTCAGCAGAATTTTTGTATTATACATACAAAAAATGTTTCCATGTATAGTACATCAGAACATTAGGCACTGAATGCCTAAATTTTTTATATGTTTTTTGCAAAACCTTTTTTTCAGCTGAAATATGAATACAGACATAAATGAAATCTATCGATTCTGGGTCTGTACAGTGTCTATAAATATCCTTTTTGTATTCTAAAAGTGCAATTGATTTAAAAGCTTTGTTGAAAACTGCTTTCCTCCCAGAGTACATCAGATAAAAATAAAAAGGCATTCACTGCCTGAAAACTCCACATGACAATCACAGGGATAATTCTCATGACATTACGCTGCATGCTATCTAAAGAGGCACTATGACCTTAGTGTGTACATTTAGGTGTTTTGGCTTTGCCAGTTTTGAAAACTAGTATCATTTACTTTAATGTAACTAATCTTTTCTTTATGTAGTATAAATAAATATCTTAACAATGAACAATACACTTAGAAGGCATTAACACTCTAAATTTGAAGGTATCTTTTTGTAAATTTTGTACACTTTCAAAGGTCTCAGTGCACTGCTAGCTTTAAATGAATTGAGCTTGGATAAACAAAAGTGTTACTGTAGACATGGAGAAACAGAAGAGTTAAGTAGCTTGCTTATGGCCATGTGATGTCATTACAGATCCCACATTTTTTGTTCCAAACATAAAACCATGTATTTCCACTTAACATTTACCATGTCACCAAAATGAGCCTTTCTAGAATAATGACAGATCCCTAAGAAGTGCTTTCTGATTTCACATGATGTTAACTGAGTAGGCTGGCTTGATTTCTGTCTCCCTTTTTTCCTGCCAAATAGTAAAGAAATTGCTTGTTCCTTTTACAGCTGCATTTGACAAGGGTGATGACCGAAGACTTGGTAAAAAACCTGTATTCACCAGTTCTCAGGTAAACATTTATAACCAAACATTAAAAACATTCAGATAATTGCAAAGAAAACTATTTTCATTATTTGTTTTAAATTAATACTAATTTTCCATATTGCTTAATGGAACTTGTTTTTGAAAAATCTGTATTTTCTTGTGAACTATTTCTGCAGAATCAGTAATGTTCATTAGCGGACACATCTGTGTTCTGTGACATTTTTAAACAGATAAGCTCAAATAAAAGGCAGGAATTTGTGTTCAGAATCTCACATTCCTCTCTTGCTACATAATGAAACTCATCTGTTTCCCAGAGCAAACGGTTTGCTACTGACCTAATGAATCTCTGCTATTATTACAAGCCACCACAACACTGAGTCTGTTACACTCCCTGCTCTGAAAAATATTTTTTAGTGCCCTCAACAACTCTTCTATTGAAACTCACACTCAAAACTACAGTATTAATTGGTAAAAAAACCATATGGGTTTCACATGATTTGACAGTCCTGCATACATTGCAATGACACTAGTATCACAAAGAGTCCCTTTCATGTACTTAATTCTCCATATTTGAGTTCCTCTTTACATGAGAGAATCGATACTGTCATTTCTCTGTGGATATGCTGTTGGTAGTAGTTAAAAACATCACATGTATTGTAAAATAGTTTTTGGCTTAATGTTTGTAATAATGCATACTCTTTATTCCTTTCTGGAAAATATGCACATATAACTCAAAAAATTTTTCTTACTTCAGAAGACACTAATAATATAAATAAGTAAATATTACAGAGTAATTTGTTCAAAGTAAAAGTGAAACTTAGCTTAGATATTTCTGTCTCCTGTACATAGAGCAGTACTTCAATATTCTTTAAAGCCAGCAAACTGAGCTAAAATATGTGTGTGTGCATATATATAGATATAAAAATATATATGAATATAAATATATATATATATAAAAATTTATTTCTATGTTGAATCTTGTTGCTTTAGATTTATATACTACTTTAAAGGTAGATGTGTTTCAGAAATTACAGCTTATGCATAGTTTGGTGTTACAAATGTTTTGTTTGGGGTTTTTTCTGATGCCATTTTTTTTTCCTAGCTAAATAAAACTACTACTGCATCTGTTGGTATAAGGAATATTTCCTGGGCAGAACACGGCAAGAAAGATTGCGGGGGAGATTCTTCCACTAATCAGGATAAAATGAAATCTGATGGATTAGGAGCATCTGGACATGCATCCACCAATAGAACTACTGTTAATAAGACTTCAAAGCATGAGGATGTGAAGGGGAAGGATGGTAAAAAATTAGTTTCCAAGATTACTAAGGATTCCAAACCTGGGGAAAAAGCTGCTTCGCCAAAGGCGAGAGCTGTTATAAAGACAAAAATAGAAAATAATGGAAATGTGAAGGCTGAAAGCATGCTTACCAAGCAAGATACAGAAAAGACATCATCTGCAAGTGGACAAAAAAATTCAGGAAGTAGCAAAGGACTAAAGAATCATGAAGGAAAAACTGCAGGTGCCAGACCTAAAGTGCTGACAGTAACCTCAAGCATGCAGAACAAAACAAAGCCACTGAAAAAAACCACAGGGAAGGAATCTCCCTCCTTGGTGACTGTAGCAGCAACTTCCAGCAAGTCAGCAAATTCGAACGTGGATATCCAGACTGCGGGTGAACAGACAGAGGAACCCAAAGAGGATAAATTGGTAGAGGAAGGGAAAAAACAGACTGGTAATTTTTTGTAATTCTTTCTTTAAAGTCCTCTTCTGATTGGTCTCAGGCTGGTCATACACTGAAAACCAGCCAGGAAAGCTTTAAGAAAACCTACTATAAATTGAGAAGAGTTGCATTCTTCCCCTGTAAATGAGTCTTAACTGACTTTAGGGTCAATTAATAGCCATCTAAAACAGTAAATATTTTACAAGTTTAGCATGTATGGTCTTCTCAATAACTGATCTTCATATATTAAGATTTTTTTCAGTACTTATATGCAATGCATTTCCCCCGTAATTAACTTTGAATTTACTTTACAGTAGTGAAAATAAAGGCATCTGTGAAGGTATCAAATGGAGTCACCACCAAAAAAAAAAAGACTGAGCTTGAGGCTAATGTCACAACAAGCAGGTATGTTACAAATCAATATGCTGCTTTATATATGTGTGCATGAGTTTATGAGTTTGGGAAGAAAGGTTTCAGGTGAACTATTAAACTTACCATTAGATGTTCTTTTTAATCTGAGAATGGTTGTCTGTAGGATGTTATTTGCAAAACAATTTGAGTTAGCTATTGGCAACATTGCTGAAAAGATAAAATTGGTTTGGCTTTTGTGTTGGACTGTTGCATGCTAATCATTTTTAAATTGTTATAGGTCATTCAGAATTCTGCATACTGGAACAGTTCATGACTACACAAGGTGTTGTAAACCTACCATTTCTGGAATAGTTTAGATTAAACTGGACAGGAGACAGCTGAAGCACCGTGAAATTGTGAAATGGGTCATTATATATACATGTTGGTATATAGATTACAAATATAGATATAAATTTAATTTTTATTTTCAAAAAGTTTACTTTTTAGGTTGCATTTTCAATGTTTATGTATGTAAGCACATTAAAACACATGTATTGCTTGTTTAAGTATAATTAAACATTGCTAGATCTAAGCCTGGAAATAATGGATATAATAATTTCTTTGCAGTCTGACAAAAAAACCAACAGGAAAAGGGTGTAATGAGCAAAATGGACAAGCTGTTCTAAAGAAAAAAGGGAATGTGAGTACCAATTCTGCAGCACAGCAAAAGACTCAAAACACACCTACCAATTCTCCCAAGAACCAAGGTAAAGTTTCATACAGCAGTTAAATGATCTGCCACTATTATGCAAAGCTTTAAGGCTTGTCTGTTTTTTAGCACAAGTATTTGGAAAAATCTTCTGAAGAATTCTGGGTTTTTTCCATATTTCACTTTTGGTGACAATCCTAAACTGTAAAATGCAAATTAATGTGTCAACTTCAAAATACTTAAAAGATGGTCTTCGCTGCCAGTCGGTGTTTTCTTTTGCTTGTTTAATCTACATTGCAGAGTCTTCCATTTGCTGATCCCCTGCAGTTGTGCATTTGGAACCATGACTGAGCTCAAAAGAAATTCTGTATCGTTTGTCATAAGCAGCAAAAATCTGGACTGCAGACTGCTTTATGCCTCCCTATTTTGGTGTTTTCCTATTTCCCCCCTAGCAGCAGCACTACTGATACTGGGCCCCAAACAAATACTGATTTCAACAGCTACTGGTAGCAGATGTAGGAAATTACACTGTAGGACACCAAGAGGAAACACTGCTTTAGAAGGATACAAAGTGTTAAGGCTGGAGCTCCAATATTCAAGTTATATTATCTTAAATGCACTGTGATGTAGAAAACACAGGTTCTGTCAATTTGTGGTCATTAAAGATCTTGCAGTCTTTTCTGACGGAGCAGGGACATTAATTCTGGTATTCTAATCACATTATAACTAATGTAACTATTTTCTGCCTCTGTTCATTTCCTCTACAATATAAATTGAATACAGTACTCATCACTTCCTGTGCTAAGCTGCTGTGTAGTGTTTGTTTGCATTATTAGAGAGCTGCTGCTTTTTACTCCAGGGATGACCACTTCAGTTACAGGCTGAAGTAATTCCTGCATGTATATTCTATGGACTGCTTTAAAGGTGCCAAGACGGTATTTTTGTCTACTATTTGTTATTTCAAATCTTAATTCTTTAACAAGCCCTAAATCCCTTAGTTACATAAAAAGTTGAGTAACTTGTTTCTTTACATAAACAAACACTAACATGAAATTGGTGCATATACTGTGACTGGCATATACAACCTTTATAGTCTTTTTTACTGTTTGTTAGGACCGCAGGGAGAATCACCAAATTCACTGAAATCAGGAATTTCTCCAAAACATAACGAAGAAAAAAATGTGTTACAACACCTGGTTCAGACAACACTCCCAGAAAAACATCCTTCAGCTAAGAAGAAGAGTATTAAACAATCACAAACACCTGTAACAAAAGCCACTGCAAAAATAACACCTAAGACTCTGGCTCCATCAAAGAATGCTGAGATTACAAATAGTAAAGACCCAAAACAGAAAACAGCTGTACTAAAATCTCAGTCCTCTGCCCAAAAGCATTCAAGGAGTGATTCTCCTGTTGTCCAGAAGAATGTGCACACCACTGAACATAAAGGTTCAGGACAGAAACTTGAGAAAAACACAGCTGATGCTGTGGCAGGTCAGCTTCATGACAATAATGAACGCTATTCTGCAAATGAATCTTTAAAACCTGCCATGGAAAGTATCACTGACAATAAATTGCTGGAGTCCTGTCAATCCAATAAACAAAAATTACCAGATTCTTCTGAAAACGTGCAATACAAAATAGAATCTGAATCTTCTTCTCCTCTAATTGCAGAAGAAACTATTTATAAACTGAATGTTTCACAACAAAATTACATGGAAGCAAGACAAATCTGTGGAGATCAGATTGGAATTAGAAAGATTGAAGATCCAGAGAAAGATGATAATACAGCTGAATTTCACTGCCATGCACAGTCTTCCAATGATGGATATTCAGACTTTTCCAAGGAAACAAATCAAAAGGCTATTGTTTTAGGAGAGCTGTTGAAAGATTCAAAAGCAACAGAAGTCTGTAATGAACAGGGTGATAAAATAAACCCTGAAACAGGTCTTAACTATGGTGAAAATGCTTTGTCAAGTTTTTCCCAAGTAACCAATAAAGAGGATGAGACATCATCTCCTCAGATCCATGTGGAGGGATTTCTTACAGTTGATGAACTGTGTGATACCTCAGCCTTGACTGAATATAAATCAGTTACAACAGATTTAGATGATGTTTCAGAATGTTCCACAGAACAAATAACAGAAAAATATTCACCTAATTACACAGAGCTTATAGAGCCTATGGAAATGCCAGAAAACCATGAAAATGCAGAAATTCCCTTTGTGGACCACTGGAGTACTGGCGCCGTAGATCCTAAAGAGAGTCCTGAATCAGATACTGGCAGTGCAACCACATCCTCTGATGATATAAAACCAAGATCAGAAGATTATGATGCCGGAGGCTCTCAGGATGATGAGGGATCCAATGAAAGAGGGATTTCTAAATGCAGTACTATGTTATGTCATGATTTTCTTGGAAGAAGCAGCAGTGACACAAGTACACCTGAGGAATTAAAAATTTATGATAGCAGTCTAAGAATAGAAGTGAAAATGAAAAAAGAGGGTTCTGATCTCTTCCGTGTTAATTCAACAAGTGATGATGAAATACCAAGAAAAAGACCTGAAATTTGGTCCCATCAAGAGAGTTCACGGACCAATACTAGAGAAAGCAAAAGTTCTACTTTTGGTAATGCACAGTTTACTCAGGAAGCAGACCAAGTTTCTTCTTCGGCCGATGAAACAGAAGATGACAGATCTGAAGCAGAGAACGTTGCAGAAAACTTTCCACCATCAAATGTTCCTACTCAACAGTTCCAAGGAATTGATAATTTAGCTTTTGAGGATGCAACAGAAAATGATACTGCAAGTCAGGAGTTTTCTAAAACTAAAAATTTCAAACGATCTGTTTTACTTTCAGTAGATGAATGTGAAGAATTAGGAGCTGATGATAAAGTGGAAACTCACACTTCACGTCAGCCCTCAATAGATTCTCTTACTCCTTCAGAAGTATTTGACAGTGTTTCTCAAGAGCACCATGGAAAGACATTTTATTCAAGATACTCATTGGAAACTGAAGATGGATTCCTGGATGGCAAACAGAACAAGGATAGAGACGACAGATCAGATAAAAGTGGAAGTTCTCTCCTGCATCTTCATGGTACTGAAATCCCAGGAAAGGAGAATCAAGGTGCTTCAATGACTGAACAAAATTGCCCAGAGAAAGTATATTCAGCAGGTAGTCCACATCAAGGAGAAAAACAGCAAGTAAATATGAAGAATGAGGTGGCTAGTGAATTTCACCAGTGCAATAAGTACTTAGACAATGATGCAAAATCTCAAGAAAGGCCATGTCATCTGGATCTTCAGCAGAGAGAAACTAATGCTGATGTGCAAAAGAGCAGCTCTGCAAAACCTGTAGAAGCCAGTAAGAATCAGATGCTGACTCAGGAAAGTCAAGTGAGAGACAGTCAACCAGCAGCTACTGAATGCGCTAATACTGATTTACTTCCAGGTAATGTACAGAAATAGAAACGTTCAGTCATTCAAAACCAAATTAATAGGGAAAGCTTTGGCAATTTGTCCGGGATTGAATCCTGAAGTAATTTTGGCTGAAACTATATTTAAGTATTTTTAAGTATTTCACTTGGGTAGAGAATGCTTGTCTGTGTGAAATATCCGTCAATACCCTGCTGTTCAATGAGAAACTTGACTACAAGAAAAGAGATTTTATGTAATGCTAAAAGAAAGATTGGATGCAGTTGTCTGTACTTCAGTTATTTTTGATCCAATCTAACATTGACAGCATCAGCTTTTGATGGAATCTTAGTATTTGTTTTGTCTGCTTGACAACATATAGTATGTCTGAATGGGATGTGCAATAACTAAAGTAATAACCTTAACTAAAGCGCACTGAACTGTTTACCTGAACAGCTATATGCATTATTGTTGTAATTTATTTATTTATATATTATATACAAATTTGGATCATTCTCCCACTGAATATAACTGAGTATTTGCCATATACACCAGTGGGAGTAGGTTTGAACTCTGCTTTAGAGCTTATGAGATGTCTAAAATTCTAAATTTTACCAGTAAAAGCTTATTTCCTAAAAGAGAGATTATACTTAGAACTGATGCTTATATACAAAAAAGTTCTAACTTGTTTCATGTAGCTAGATGAATACTTGTCTAGTTTTGTGTTTTGTCTTCTTTATATCAATAATTCAGTCTGTTTATCCCATCAAAAATATACAATAGTGTTGATTACAACTATTGTGTATTCAAGAGTAAAACACTGATGATGATCTGTGTTCAGCCAGACCACAGAACAAGAAGACATTAAAAGTTGTACTATTTTTTTTAAGTTTGCTTGCCCTTGCCTGCAGCTGCCCTTGCATGTGCAGTGTAGAAATAAGCCTGTGGATAAACAATTTTGGTTTTAATTCTCTTCTAAGCTGACATAGCTTAAGTCACCATTCAGTAATCATTCTCTATTAATTCCCTCTATGCACCTCCTGGTCTAAATTTAATTTATGTAGTAAATGAGAAATTTCATGTGCATTAAGTGTATATTTACATTGTCATTTTCTGTATCAGAAACTTAATTATGGAGGTTATTGTTAATTACCAGTGGTGATTGCTGCTTTAACTTAATTTATAAATCATACTTTGTTTTTTATATAGGAAATAAATGCCTCAAATTTTGTCAATTTTGTATAACCCTCCATCCCCCCTTTTTTAACCTGATTGGATTGTCCTTCCCAAATGAATTAGATTTTGCTCTACACAGCCCTGAGGGGAGGATCATCTACAATTTTTACATTGTACAGTATTGTGAATTATTTCAGGAGACATAGATGATTATGACACAATGGCACAAACCTGCATGTATGAACATCGGCCTCCAAAAACCCTTTCTCCAATATATGAGATGGATGTTGGAGAAGCAATTGAGCAGAGGATGGATTCAGAAACAGCAGTTCTAGAGATGGATTTTGAAGATCAACAGTTTGCAGAACAGGACTGGACTCTACTCAGGCAATTGTTATCTGAGCAGGACTCAAATATAGATTTCAAAAACTCTGTTCCTGAAGACCTTAACTTAGCACAATGTCTTATCAATCAGACACTGTTTCTGGCACGAGATGGTTCAAATCCTCAGGGTACATCACAAGTTGACACGTTCAGTAGGTGGACTGAACTCATGTCTCCACTTGACGATTCCTCAGCAAGCATTACAGTGGCAAGCTTTTCATCTGAAGACTGTTCGTCCCCTCAAGGGGAATGGACAATTCTTGAACTGGAAACCCATCATTAAGGTGTCAGCTTTTTGCAACTGAACTCCAACCCATTCCCCAAATCTATTTTTGATGATTTGTTTCCATACAGTAATGAAATACTGCATCAGTCAAGAACAAGCAATTCTTGATACTGAGGCAATCTTTCTGATAAAATGAGGTAAATATGTTAATTTATAATCTAGATTTAATCACAAGTACAATAATTTTTCAAGACTCAAATGTATGTCTTTTCTAAAAATAAACTTTGAGCATGTATTTTCTAGAATTGTTAGAAAAACTAGATGACATGAAGGAAAAATCTGGGTTTCCACCCTCCCTTTTATCTTCTTTTTTGACATTTAATGTTCTCATTGATCAAAAATTTAAAGATGAATGCACAATTAGTAGAGCTATTCCTCTCCTTTTACCCCCCTCTCTATATGGTGACTTCATTTTACAACAATAAAGATTCAGAATGGTTGTGTCAAAAGGTGATGTGTGCCAACACTACTTTAAATGACAGAAAAACATACTTATATTCAAAGAAAATGTTTCAATCTGAATCTGCCTTGGGCCTTATTAATATGAGCAGCTTGTTTCATCTGTTTCTTCCAGATTTAATTTTTGTGTTTTGGTTTGTTTTGTTTAGAAGTTTCCAATAAATTTTTTTAATTGCCTTTTCTTCAAATATAAGACTTCAGAGGGTCTGTGCTGTATGAAGAGCACTGTTTCTCTCTTGGAAATGCACGTATTTAAGTAAATATTTTAAATGGCATAGTGCATGAATTCAAAGAGTTGGTAGAATGTTGCTCCTGCTCTAAGAGACAGCATGTCTGATGTCTCCAAAAGTACATCTGAATCTGAAGCTGTGGTCAGTGTTACATCTGAAGTCTGATGTTAACTAGAATTACCTTCAGGCATTAATTAATTACACTTGCACCGTTCTGATGCTGAGGCATAGCAAGATTCTCAGGAATTTGGTTTTGTTTGTTTTCACAGATGCCACATTTGTAGGAGCAGTAATTGGATTCTTGCATCTTCATTAATATCTCTGGTGTAGCTTTTATAAATTGAGACTAAATGTCACCATAACCTTTCTTTTGACTCAGAGTGAAATAGGATATACAGATCATTCTGCTGCTTTTGGCTCTTTGGGTGTGGATAGGACGGATTATTGTCTTTTCTGATTTGACTGGGGAGGAAGGAGTGAGAAACTTTCTGTAATTCTTACCAAGTCAGAATTCCTGAAACATACAGGGTTTTTTTCCCTGCAAATGTTGCACCCTCTTAAGATACCTGCATTATGGAAACAGTAGAGCTTGTCTTTCACACAGCTTAAAATCTAAAAAGGAAGTATTCTACCTCCTCTTAGTCATTAACAGAAGTGCCTTCAGAAATTGGTGCCAAATAGCAGTAGAAGGCTACTAACATTCTATTTTGGTTGAAACTATATAAGTACACAACTTAAGCTGGCTGTATCCACTGATAACATGGTCAGTTCTGCAAGCTTTTGCACAATTCCAGCAGTGCACCTTAATTTTCTCAACAAACTTCATTTCTCTTTGCTCATAGTCAGGAACTCAGTTCTGTGGAAATATGAACTTGCCCTAGTGTATGATTAAAGAAGTTACAACTTTGGATTTGACATAATAAAGATCTTTGAGGCAAAATAATTTATCTAGCAAGCCACTTTGTTGAATTTCTGGTACAAAAGTAAAAGTAATGTTTTATTCTCAAAATGAAAGGAGGAAGAATTTTATCTTGTTCTTTAATATCAAGGTAAAAGAAAAAAAGGAAAACCTTCCTTTCTCTTTATGTCAGTGGAGGACTCTAAACTCTTGGAAGGAAGATGTTCAGTCTCATAATAAAATCTTTCATCTGCTCTCTTAGCAGCGGCATAAATAGTCCAAGATATTATAATTCAAAATATTATAAACCTGTATTTAACCCAGTCTTCATATTGAGGGAGCTAGAAGCACCTTTAGAAGGTGCAAATCCTCAAGAAAACCTATTTTTCAACTTCAGAGTTTACAAGGTATATCAATAGGTGATAATCTTCTGGATAAAATAAAGAACTATAGTACTAGCCCTAGTAAAAGATGAAGCTCGAGAGAAGCTTTTACAGAAGGCTAAGGAATAGTATTTTTCAATGTCTGTACTAAAGTAAAAATTGTTTACCAAAAAGTTTAATCCTGATGATACTCTGACAGTGGGCATTCACATGTTAGACAAGATGAAGTGATGGAAAGGAGAAGTGACAGAAAGTGAAAGAAGGGATCCTTTTGTCTATTTTTTGCTTTGCTCATGTTTTTAACTTCTTACTGAATTGATAAAGGGACACTGAAAATTGATACAAAACTTCAGGTTTATTGTATGAAATACAATCACATGTAGTGTTTTTTTCAATTGGGGTTTTTGTCTTTGCATTTACTTTTTCAGTTGTATCAAAATTAAATTAGCTTCTCTCTTCAAGTCCCCCATGATGTTGTTGCAATTCCTTTAACAGTTTTGCAGCAGACCACTGATTAGGATATGGTATTGTTCAGTTGGTACATAGGCAGCCATAGAATTCAGCTTCCCACAGCCAAATAGTGTCTGTAGACGTAGCAGGAATAGAAAGTGGTATTGTTTTTAATTCGCGTTACTAGAGTGCCTGTGAGGCTTAATCAGACCAGCATCCCACTGGCTAGACATTGTACAAACAAAGAACAAAAACAAAGACTTCCCACAGAGTGGTTAGAATCCAAGATAAGACAAAAGACAAAAAAAAAATGCACATGAATGGAAAAGTAAAATGAGAGTGTCAATATTTGTCTAGCTGATTAGCAGTGGTTTCAGCACATCATCAGTTTAAATAGTCATTTTTTCTCCTGTGTGCATTACGAGAAGGAGAAACTGGAGGGTGAGATTTGAAGGCTGGATAACCAGGGGGCTGGAAGAATGTATATTCCTAACCGGCCTTGTGTGCTGCCTGAACTGTTTGACCCTGACCTCATTCAGGAGAATGTTCAAGCTTTAAGCCAGGTGTAGGTGGCTATTTGTTTAATAGTATCAGTCACTTGAGTTCTTTGGAGTCCTGCTCAAACCTCCTGACAGTGATTTTGTCACTGTATTGGCCTCTTCTCCAAAACATGGGAGAACGGATAAAGGTTTGTTTGAAAACTTCATAGAGAAACAAACAAAGTTGGTGTCATGGGCTCCAAGTGAATAGTGATTATGAGGTCCTGAAAGACCTCTAAAGCAAAGACAAGGCAGATACATCTGATGAAACAGTGGAAGTGGCGTCAGTGAGGAAACTAAAAAGATGGCATAGTCAGAGTACTACCCTTGCAGTAATCTTTTGAATAAGAGCAGTGAAATTGCTTTGTCAAAGCCTGAGAAGACCATGTTGCAGTTAACAGGTGACAGTGACAGCTTACCTGAGATTGTTCTGTGAATGGGCAAACATGTCTGCATCCTACAGAGAGTAACACCACATTTAGTACACTATCGGTGAAATTTAGAGGAGAGGACTTGGACATCAGTCTAAGATAATGACCCTCATTTGGCCTACCTCGAATGACATGTTATGAAAGTGAAAAGTAAGGAAGGATGTTTCGCATGTATGAATGTATTAAGCTTAGAAGAGGCTAGACCTCCAAAAGTGATATCTGTAGGCATAATTACTTTTTTTTTTTCACTTGGAAAGTTAGAGTCTAGTCTGGACTGGAGAAGCAGCTCTGCAGGGTTTTTACATACAGATAATAGCTAAAATTGTATTTGTGGAGTAAGTCACCAACAGACATACTGCAGACAGAAAAGGGAAGGCCAGACGCTTGGAACCATACAGGAAACTGAGGAACAGGGAGGTTCTTCCAAATAATTTATTAAAAAAAGAAATTAGGGAAGCAAAGGAAATAAAAAGATGAAGACAGGAGCCAAATGAGGATGACAGGATTTAAGGAAAACGGCACCACTGGCTTCATTGAACATAGCCCACAAGGCAGATGAGTATAAAATACCAGTTTTGAGGTTGATTAGGGAAGTGTTCTTAGGGGCTGTGGTCAAAATGAGAGACTGCCCTGCAGAGCCAAAGGCAACAGACACCAGTTTGGTACAGCCTGACAGAACAGCAGGAAGGAAGCTGAGCCTAACCACTAAGAGAGAAACAACAGTTAGAAGAGCAGATCAGTTAATGATATATTTTGGTTTGCTTTTTCAATGCATGAGATTATACCATGTTTATATAGTGTAGCAAAAGAAATGCGGAGGCTGAGATGTACAGTGAAGATCAGAAGAGATAAGTAAGCATGAAATGAGATCAGCAGGCAGTCTGGACTCCTACAAGTGATCAGATAAGTGCATTAAAAAACCCAGACATCTGCTTTTGTGGTGTAGGGGTAATGGAAAGGACACTTCATAAATTCTTAAGTTTTTCCCTTAGAAAAACTTCTTCTAGAATCATAGAATTACAGGAAAATTGCAGAAAAATCATATAAATACAGGAAAATGCAGGCTTGAACTGACCTCTAAAGGTCTGTAGTCTAACCTACTAAAAGCAGGGGTCACTTCAAAGTTAGATCAGGTTGTTAGGGCCTCATCAATGTTCATGGCATATAAATGATAATAAAGTCATCAGGCAGAAACACAGTGCTCATGGGAAACATTTAAGCTTAAACTATTCTCATTATAATAAAACTACTTTGGGTGTCATTGGAAAATATTAACAATTAAGTACAAGAAATATGGCTAGCTTGCAACATTTGAAGTTCTGGATGATATGTGACTGAACTGTATATGTTTAATAATCTTATCCCACACTTCTTAAGGTTTTAAATTATTTCAAAATCATGCTCAATTTTGAGTTTGCAAATTTTATTATTATTATTTTGGAATAACTAGGGCAAGAGAACTTCCCATGTTGCTCACAAAGACTGTCCCTAGAATGTGTTCCCCTAACATTGTCTCTCAGTTTGTTTCAGGGAATATGTTAAAAAAAAATTCACATACCTGTTCTAGGTACAGATTGTAGGAGACTATTTTATATATATTTCAATATATATTATTGCCATCCGGAAAATAATAAGTAGCATGCTTGTTCTACTTTGCTCCAGAAAACCTAAACCTTTGCATGAAGGAATTGAGAACCACTGTTATGTTGTTCATCTGTTGCTCAGAACCAAGACATTTAGGAATTCATTTTTTGCTTCCACTAATGTCAAAAACAACCTCTTGTTGACCTCAGCTGAATCAGGTTCACGGCTTGCCTATATTAATGCATGTACTAGAAATGCTATTTTTCCAATATATCTATTTCATAGTTTTCTAGTTTTACTCTATTAATAACGTTGTACAGTTGTAGGTATGACAAATTACAGCTAGAAAGACTTCAATTTAGGAGTCATAACTGTATGCATTCTGTTAATATTTTATGACTGGGGTGATTTAACATTTGTACATTGATGGATGACGTTCTTGCCAGGACTACACACGAACTGAGGACAAAAGATAAAATGAGAAGTATTGCAGCTTTATTACAACAGATGATTTGCTGGAAATGGACTTTTAGATCTGAAATCCCATATAATTAGAAGCGTTCATCTCTTGCAGAAAATCCATACTGATTTTCATCTTTCTCCCTTGAACAAAAGCATATGCAATATTTTTTTTAAATAAGCTTTAATATTCGACTTCTGAAAAATTACAGCTCAAATGTCTTCTCTAGCCAATTTAAAACCTAGCTTCTTCCTATTGACAACTGTGTGTTCAAGGAAACTAAACCTGTAACAGGAAAGTGATTTATCTGAAAACTGGATATCAGCTGGGGAAAAATACTGAGTTTGCTAATTTCTTTGGTTTTTTACATTTGGTAACTAAAACCAGAAGAAGCTATACAGAGCAGGCATGCACACACACCTGTTTATTTCTTGCATTTGACCTTCCTTTCATACTTTGCTTTGCAATCTGCACTGTACACTCCATTAAGCCACAGTTCTGCAAACACAGTAGTGAATCCACAGCCACATTTGCAGATTGGCTTTCATCTTAGCATTCTCTTTTCAGAAAGGGTAATGGAGCTGACACTGGGGCAGGCACTGTGCATACTTGTCTTTTTATACAGTACTCAACTTAATGAGGTTCTAATCCTGATGAACCATCTGGATGCAGTTAAAGTATGAAATAATTAATAATGGAATTCCATTAAGTTGCTTCCCTGTTCTCCTTAATTTATTGCTCAGAAGACTGTCCAGTTAGAGAAATCAAAGTCTTAAGAAATCTAACTTTCTGCATTACATGCAACAGAAGTTCTTTTGCTATTGCACAGTAAAACACGAATACACGTCTTCAATAACTGAAACCTCACTATCTGGAGGAGCTGACTATAACTCAGTGACTAGATACATTTAACAAGGACACTGATGGTCAAAATAGGGTTTGTATACTTACAGATGATGACTGTTAACTGGATTAGAGTGCACATTCTAGTGAACCTGAACAGAGGTTCACATGCACAAATTCGGGGCTCAGCCCAATTAGCCAGGTAATCATACTTTGTATTTATGCACTCAAGTGACAGTGACTACTTATTCTCAGCTCCCACTGAAGTTAGTGTGAGTGGTATCAGATCCACATTTATAAAGATTACTTTATTTAAGTGTCTGGACAGAAAGACTAGTTACTAGAGTAAAAATTTTGGCCCATGTACCTTAACTCTACAACCCGTTTTTGAGCCTGATTTCACCAACTTACTTAAACCTACAATATCCTCACTTACGCAAACCTTATGAAGGAATTTTTGCAGTTTTCTCAAGTTGTGTTTGATGAAATCATTTGCATTCTTCACTTCTTTTTTAATAACCCTCTTTCGAGTGTGGCATGACATCCTGCCAGTAGAGTTGTATCAGCATGCTTAAGATCAATACAGATAGGACAAACCCTGTGTACACGCCAGATTCAGTGTAGGTAGTGTAAAAACTTTTTGTGACCTTCACAGAATGAGGCAATGTCCATGAACGAGACCCACCTCCAAGTCAAACTTCCTACCTGTAACAATATGTCCTCCTCTATCTGTAGAGAAAAAAACCCTTTAATCTCTATTTTCTGGATTATCATGTTCTAGTAACCAAGATTAATATATGTATAATGGGATGCATATGAAGAAACATTTGAGTCATTACCTGTAGTCCATGGCTTTACGGTCCTAGAATATTTTGACCACTCAGTCTTGTGGAGGGGAGGGTGTTAAGCTCTCAAACCAAATGCTTGCATGTTTCCCACCCGCTTGCTTTCCAGACTTAGATAATGAGCTGGGGCCTAAGTAATCCTATTTCAAAATGACTCCTTGTCAACACAGTCTTCTGTTTCCAGAATATCTGTATGGTTGCATAGTCCCAAACCTTTCTTCCCCATGCTACATGAAGGTTCTTAGTTGATTTCTGTATGACAGAAAATAATAAATCCTATGTGTAAGTTAAATGCTGAGTCACTGTACTTCATTCAACTGGTGGACTGCTGACATCAATTTTTATTTGTGCTCTGTAAATGGCAAAAAAAGTGTTACTTTCCTTTTCCATCTGTTTAGTGAATGTTCACTCCTTTTTCTCCTTTAAAAGGAAAATATTGATTTTTTTTTCTTTGATTGTGTCATCAGAGAACAGGACAGGTGATATGTGTGAAGATCAACAATCAGTTTTCATATAAAAATACATAGAGAGGAAGATACCTATGTACCAGTTCTACAAAATCAAACAATGGTGCTGATGTAGAACATATAGGGTATCGGCCAGGAGAGCAAACACTAATTTGATTCTAGATTTTGCCTTGTCATAAATTAGTTATTCATTCAAATGCTTATGCCATTATCTTCATCATAGGGGAGTTCTAATCCCAAGATCTTTCTATTCTTGCCTAAGTGGGGTTCTTTACTCTGCTTCCAGGAATTATTTGATATGCTGCCAGACACAGCCCTGTTCTTTCTCTCTCCTGCACCTTTACGTGTATGTGAAATGCACCACGTAGGTATGTGGGAAACAAATGCTTCTGAGATTTAAAGCAAAGACTAGCCGAATGTCAGAAACTGTCACAGCAGAGATAACAGTAAGTAGGAAAATAACTTCAGCTCATCAGATAGTGCAGGATCCCTCAGAAGTCCCTCTTGGGAAAGGAAACTACTGTGGAATGCTCTGAAGAACACACAATTCATAAAAATCTATTTCCTTTGAGTCTGAGCTCTACTTAATTAGTGTTCTGATATTCAGGCTCAAAAAAAGAGAAAGTCATGTAGTGAGTATTCAAATGGTATTGCAGATCAAACCTCTACCAGAATTGTCCCTTGGGCAGAGTCCCAGGGGCTCAGCAGGTCCCAATGCATCAGACTTGTACTAGACGAGCATTAGGCCAGGGCAGCTCTTACACGGGACACAGTGCGGGGTCCGGGGTCTGTTCTGCTCAGAACCTTCTGTCTCAGAAAGGGTCTTATTTTTATTTCAAATACCAAATATTGTCAAATGTAAGTGACAAGCAGAAATATATTAAGTTTCTGGTATAAATTTTTGCCAACTGTAATTAAGACACACAATTTACACTAGTAAATGTATAGCAACTGGAGTCAATATACTGTCAGGAAGCATTTTCTGTTAAGGTTTGGGTTTTTCTCATTGTCCCACACTTATCCGTCATTGTACTTTGATGCTTCTCAAGTGATATTCTGAGTTTGGTGGTGTCCAACTTCATACACAATAAGTGGCTATCAGGGAAAAAAGGTATCTGCTGGTATCCCAGGAGCCTAAATCCAGTATTTGTATTTCTTTGTAATTACAATTTTTTTAATGTAATAGTTTACCCTTTCTTTATGTACTGCCCATCTCCAACAGTATTACACTGAAAGAAACAGAAATCTACCCACCTGTTAAAGATATTTACCCTGAGAATCATTTTTTATTCCATTTATTCCCTCCTACTATTTTTTCTCTGTCTGAATAGTTGTAATTCAATTAATGCATGTACGTATTAAACATAATCCAAAATATGAATTCAGATACACTGTAGTGTTATAGATAAGTATAACCCTTACAGACAAAACAGTTCCTACTCTCTACCCCTGGGATTTCTCTAGTACTGAAACACAAATTCATTCATAGTGTGTGTAAATTCAAAATTCGTATTGACAGACGTCAGCAGGATCATGAATCCTCATCATAAAACTGTTCAATTATTTTACAGTTGTACTTTAAAGTAATTCCTGATGTTCTTAACTCCCTGACTTTTGTATGCAGTCAGAGCACATGGTTCCACTGTGTTACAGGACACGGTTTCAGAGTTTGTGGGTCCTGTCACTTCTCTCCAGAACACTATAGTCAAGATACCCAGTACATCTGTTATTTTCCTTTAATTTGCTGACTTTCACATTTATACTCCACAAAAGCTCAAAAATTCAGTATTAGAAATATTTTACTTACTATGTAAAGTAGCATGACATTTCCATACCCTTGCAGAGCAGGGTTACTCTAGCTTGGGTGCATTTGACCAACAGGAGAGGGAAATCAGATGTGAATCCATGACTTGTCTGGAACAAAAAGAAGAAGAGTAATTTTTAAATTACTACAACATCTAATTGTTTCTATGCAAGCCAAACAATTTGCTATATAAATGTATATTTATTTATTTATTTTAATATACGAGGTCAGTTTCTTCTATTTTAAAATGCCCTAAAAAGTGTTTTAAAAGAAAAAGCTTTTACTAAAAATCTCTAATTTTTGGTAAAAATACCAGTGTCAGAGGATAGTATGAGAAGCTAGACTCATGCCTGGGTGAAGAGCAGAGCTGGATACCAGTGCTTTTAATGGCTCAGCATTCCAGTTCTTCTTGACCATGTGGAAGTATTGTTTCCTCATGTAATCATGTAAGAACAGGATTGAAAAAGAAGCTTCAGTACAGTATTTCTTTTTCACTGAAAGTGGTGCTGTCTCTTGCTTTCACATTTTTTGTTCTGTGAAACTTCTGTGTTTATGTAAGTTCTACAGAAAATAACTTGGCCTATTCTTGCCCAGAAATAGCTGCAGAATCAGCCGCCCCTTACGAACATTCCCTGAAGCCTCCGGTTCCAGCAGCGCGCGGCTCCTCCTGAGGGCTGAGGGGAGGGTCGGCCCCGCTCCCTTCCCGCCGCCGGGCTCCCGCTTTCCCGCCCTCCCGGAGGCGCCCCGGGGGAGCCAGCCCAGCGCCAGGACAGGTTTCAGATCGGGGCAGGGGCCGGGTGAGGCTGGCGCTGGGAGCAGCCGGCACCGGGAGCAGCCGGCACCAGGGCTCACGGGAACCATCCAGGCCCAGGCCTCTCGCTCCTGCCGGGAGCTCTGCTGTCCCCAACTGCTCCGCACGAGCCTTGTGGAGACGCAAACGCCTGCCAAGCTGCACGTCCAGGAATGTTTCCTTACAGAGGAAGCCTGGCCAGATGCAAATTCCTTAAGGCTATTTAAGTATCTGATTGCCATCTTAAATTAGCTCAATGGCAGTGGGCACCTGTTACTTTTTGGGAATTGAATAGTGCCCTGGTTTTTAATCAGCTCTTTAATGTGTCCGTGTGCTTTAAACATCTCACCTCGTTAACTGGCAGGAAATATTTGTCGTCTCTATTTTCCCAAGCTTTTCAGAAGTGGCACCTGAGATCTCGCTGCAGAGCTATTAAACCATTGAAAAAAATGACAGAAAGTTGTGGGCAGGAGCAGACAAGGTGGATAACGACGGTCATTATGAGTACGGCTCTGCAGGTAGGATACTGCTTGCCAGGGTCAGCATCTGGGTAACTAGGAAATGCTGAAAGAAGCATTCCCTATATTCTGTATATGGAAATATTTTATTCAATGTCAATGAATACAGTTTTTTCAGGATGAAAGAGGGATATTAGTCTGAAGCTGCTTCTACTGGAATACTCGTTCTTTTTGTGTGTATCTGTATTTTCTGCTAGCTACTTCCATATCTATTTAGTATTCTTGCCACCTGCTATTCTGAGTTACACTGCTTTAGGATTGTTCTCCTGACTCATCGTTTTTGCACTGCACTGATGCCTCTTTCGGTTTACTCTATAAATAATTCCATCAGAAATGTTGCTGAATTTTCTGGATTTCTCCCCTAAATACTTTATTTTTTCCTATACAGTATCAACACAGGGGCAGACAATTACTCAGTAAGTACATAATTCAGTTTAAAATATTGAGTCTTACAGATACTAATATATATCCTTATCTGTTAACATCAGAAGCCTTGACTCTGTTGCCAAGTAAAGTAAAAGGGTAAGTCAAGGAGCTGGTAATTAGCTTCTGCAGCTGAGGCCAATTTCATGCCAGCTGGCGAGAATTTAGAGGCAAGAGAGCTTTCATTCACAAGCAAGGATATCTTATGCTAGCTTGGCTGACAAGGTTATCACCCCATCTCTGCTATGTAAATGGGTGAACCATGTTGAAGTAATTCCTGAATCACCTCAGCTGAAAGCCTATACTTAGTTGCCTGCTCATTTTGGAATTTACAGCCTGTAAACTGTGCCTGTTTGTGCCATAATACGGTGAGAGGTAATGGATGGCAGTGATTTCATCAGCTATACCAGCGTTGCTCACTTCTACCCCCAGCTCTCCTCAAAAGTGCTGTTAGGGCTCTCCATAAGCAAAGCAATGGAGATAACTGCATACAAATCCAGGATGGCTTTTCTGTATCAGTTTTAGTTATGAGCTATCATTTTCATATAGCTGTTATATTTATATTTGTATGTTAAATAATTCAGCAGTGGCTCTGAAGCTGAGACTTTTTTCCAAAATGTAGCTATACCTTACAAGCAATTGCCACTGAGTGTTCCCTTTCCAGACCAATTGAAGGCATGACATTTCTGGTTACTGTCTCCTTCAGGGTTCACTTGCTACCCAGATTTTCTGCTGTACTCTTCCACTAAATCATGGCACTTCCCTATGTAAGTAGGCTGGCTGTGTTTTGAATGGGTAGGTTAAAGAACGTGTTATTAGCTAAAAAAGGTTCAGTGATTTAACCTTTAATATATGTGTGTTCATGTAGCTTCTGTGGAACATACTGCAGAAATTCTTTTTGCAGGCTGAAAAATACATCCAAACACATTCCATTCTGTAGAGGATTATGCTGCATAGTGCAGTGTTCTAGTTTTCCTGCGTGGATTGCATTCTGTCAAAAAGCTTCAAAGAAAATCATGTCCCATACAGAATTTCTGAACAATTTTCCAGCTGAGATGCTGACATCTGTGAAAATAATGCAGCCTAATTAACCAGAGTCATAGAAACACACTACTGCATGATCCTTATTTCTGCAAATCCTCCTCTAGTACATCTTACCAAAACAGACTGTAAAATGTGTGAGCTTCTTTATGCATTATGCAAGAGTTTCCTGAGACAAACTGAATGTACACATATGGAATTGTTATTCAGTGTTTGTAGCTTCCAATCAAATACTTCAAAATTTCCTTAATTGAACATGTTTAACATTTTAGTACTGTTTTTTAATTTTAAGTGGAATAAAAAATACTTTCTGAACAACAGTGCTAAATGGTTCAGCTATAATGGTTCAGCTGATGCTTTAAGAATTTTTCTAACTTGTTGGCTGAAAACTTTGAAACTTAACCGTTTAAAATTTATTTAGGGTCATGAAATTTCTGCAGTTCTGCAGAGACAACAACACCGAGTTCGATACTCAGAATCAGTGGAAACTGGATCAGTGATTTTTCCTCTTTCTGGTACAGTACTTTAAAGTTTATGCTTTCAAATCATGAACTCCAAAGAAGTACAAAGTCAGGCCCTGTTGTGGGCTACACTAAACTGAATAAAATCTGCCTTGCTGGGATGGTGTGCAGTACTGGAAGGAGCTGTGCTATGATTGTATGTAAATCAGAGGATGAAACAGAGAACATTGGGGATTAAATACTTTCATTGTTTTTTACTTTTTTTGGACATATTATAGAACAGCTACATGAGATTTGGTGATCATCAGCTGAACTGTTCAGTAAATTTTTGTTATAACTGAGCAAACATGCTAAATGCCACTAACGTGTAAGCTGCTATCAGGATCTTTAGTATACATGGCTGTAAATGTAAAAGTGAACCAACACCTTTGGCTTTCAGCTTGCAAATTGAATTTGCACAGCTGGTGATAGCAGAGGAGGTGAGGAAAGGATTATTTGAGTGGGTTTGATTAGGAAATCACTGAAGCTGTAAACATGAAATAGCTATTTTTCCTTTTTAGAACAGATGTTTTAGACACAACGATGAGATCCTTTATGTGAAGTTCTCCTGAACTTTAAGGACAAGCACACATTGAGATAGACTTTTGTATGCTCAGTTGTTAAGCCTCCTAAACTTCAGCCTTCTTAACTTTCCCTTTCAGAACAACTTAAATTGACAGTTATAATTTCATTTTTCATGGTAGACAGTTTAGCTAACTTTTAATATTTTACAACTGTTTCTTTCATTTAGAAACGGGACTTGCTGAGCTTTTCAGTCAGCCTTTGCACTTGCTCCAAATTCATTCCATTATAGCAGTTGCTTGTTCCTGAAGCATGTACACTCAAAGGCATCCAGATGTGTCTACTTTGAGTGGATTGAAGAGTTGGTGTTTTTTTGATGTTATGGTAGAAAAATAACTTGACATAATTGTAGTTTTATCTTAAAATTATCATCACTGGCCAAATCTCCCTGTCAGAGATGTGGAAATCCATTCATGTTCTGTTCCATTGCCTTTTAAACTAACGTTTGAATTAAGAATTGTGCTTCCCAGTTTGTGGTGAGAACTTAATCCCATTACTGCCATGACCTGTACATTTACAGTGGTTTTCTCCATAGGCATTGCATTTATACTGTCAGACGCTCAAGACTTGGTTAGGACAGGGGAAGAAGAGTTTTCCAAAAGAATTCAGAAGTTCATAAACATTCATCGGAACAGCTTTTTGGTTTTGTCAGCTGCTCTTCATGGACCAGAAGAATGGAGTGCCATGTTCAGGATTCAGAGAAGGTATGATTTCAACATCAAACTGAACTTTATATTGCTAAAAAGAAATGAAATAGAAGTCTTGGATTTGGAACTACTATTTTAGGAATAAATAGGCCAAGAGGCAATGGACAGAAACTGATGCACAGTAAGTTTCACCTGAATATGAGGAAGAACTTCTTTACTGTGCAGTGACCATGCACTGGAACAGATTGCCCAGAGAGGGTGTGGAGTCTCCTTCATTGGAGATATTCCAGAACCATCTGGATGCAATCCTGTGCAACGTGCTCTAGGATGACCCTCCTTGAGTAGGGAGGTTGGAGTTGACACACTGTGGCCCCTTCCAGCCCTACCCTTTGTGAATTATTTTCAGGAATTCAGACACAAATTTTATTTTACTAATGCACTGGAAAAATATTTAAAGCATTTGTTTATTAATAGCAAATAAAAAGAATACCAAGAGAATCAATCTGATATATCATAGGTAACAAAAGAGGATGTTCCTCAAAACATAGCAAATAAGATTCCTTTCAGTCATTTTAGGGCTATGTAATATAATTATTCCTTAACTTTTCTCTCAAATTGGAAAATTACACAATTTTCTTAGCTCTGTAACCATATTTTCATGGTCATTTTCAAAACAGCAGGCAAATTTATGTCATGAGAAAAGGCTTTATTGTAAAGTGCAGATGTTTTACCAGCTTTTAAAATGTTTACTTGGAACAGTGTCTATTATACTCTCCTAGAACAATTAAATAATCAATATTATCTTACACCAAAAGTATAAAATAACATTAAAACCAGTTTGTTTAAAACGTTCATCTCTAATTTCTAATGAAGTCTGAAAACTTGCATATTTTAGTACATACCTGCTGACAACAGTGATCAGATTATGCTCCATGCTTGTAGTCAGAACTGTTTTCTTGTACGTACCATAGCCCTCACTGCATCTGACTGTCACTCTTGGCCTCAAAGAAGTGACTATTCTAATGAAGTCTTTGATCTTTACCTCCTTGAGGTAACTAACACCAGTTTCATTAAATCCTGGGCATACTGCCAAATGCTGATTAATAAAGAGTGTACGAGATGAAATGTAAGAAATCTATTACCCGTTTGTGAAAATGCTGTAAATTTTCATGAGAGGTTTTAAAAGTTCAGCCACCATTCAGCAAGACCACGTTATTCAGCTGATGGCCATGCTAATTCTCAATCTACTTTGTGGTTATGTAACAATGGATTTTGTGCATGTGCTGATCACTAAAACATCATATTTTGGAGCTGTATTCCATTTGGCAAGTCAGTAATTTTATTAAAATAAATGTTTTGTCATTACAAGCAATATCAAATTGATGTTGACAAGGCACAATTATATATATATTTAAATGCATGTGCTTTTTTTACTACCTGGCAGCTTGGAGTTCTGCTGTTGTTTGTAAATCACTGCCTGAGCTTCTTCATTGGTGGGGTTGAAACTTGCCCCATGTTCTTTGAAACTACAAGCCACCTGTTGGATTTGTTAAAAAACAAAGCCCCTTAGTAATGTCAGGTTGTCTTCTATTATTGCTTCTTTCTGCTTATCTATGGTTTGCTGCAGTTGGGGAAGGATTATTTTTTTGTTATTATTAACGAGAAAATTATAGGATTCTTGTTAACAACATGAACATTTTATGTAGGGTTGTGTATAGCATGGGGGAAGCAGGAGAAAAGTAGTGTTTATCATCATTCCACTAATAACCTCAGTACATCTGTATGTTAAGTTTTAAACGCCTTGGAGGGAAGGCTAGACATGTTCAAATGCCCAGTATTCTGTCCATCAGTCAAATTAATAAAACTAAATTTGGACCAGCTGTCATTGGAAGCAATTCTATTTATAGAAACAGATTGGATCTAGGTAAGTGCATGTAATTGTTTCTTTGTTGCACTTTGATCATTAGTGCTTTGTTTAGTCCATTCTAGTATGAGCAAAACTGCATCAATTTATTTCCCTAATTTCTAAATGTGAACCCAACCCTTGTTCCTACATCACATTTTAGCAAAACTCACCAGGGACCTGAGTGCCTATGCTTAGAGAAGGACAGTGCCTGTAACATTTATTTTTGCTAATTAGAAGCACGGGCAGACAAGCTCAGCTGAGATACCGTACCAGCATGAGGTCTTAATGTGAATGAGTCCAAGTCATCAGACAGATTGCAGGGAAGAACAGGTGGTAGGCACAAGGGGAGGTCACAGGGGACTATGCAACTGAGCAGCTGGGCACTTCATCTGCATTATTGAAATTCATTTTGGTTATTTAAAATTCCTCATTCTTTGTTGTTAAGTCCCTCTCCTGTTTTAGCTCTACAACAGAAAACAGCAGCAAAGGTAACGTTGTCATTGTTACAACACACTTAAGGTACAAGTCTTAGGGAGAGGCTCTGTGCTTGCCCAAGCTTTGATCTCTCTCTTCCACTCACTGAATGACAACTCATGTTACTATTTTAAATCTTCAGATTCCATTCTCAAGAATGAATGCATATAAATAACACTATTTATAGAAATAATTAATTTGAGGTTAAAGTATTTGAGTGAACAAGTCTTTACATGAAAGTAGTGGAATTATCCCATTATCTTAATTGTGCCTGGAATACAGGTTGTTTTATTTATAGTACAGTACAAAGATTTAGTTCAAATTCTGTAATATTTTTAGCAGTGTTTTTAGATACTTTGCTGTGTTCTTCCAAAGCCATAAAAACAACCCAAATATTTTTTACTGCCACTGAGAAGTCTTCAGCAATATCACAGAAGAGGGTTTAGCTCTCTCTGAATGTACACATACTGAAGAAGTGCTGATTGATTGTTGAAGAGACCTAGATAAAGAAATGAGCCCTTCCAAATCCCACCTAAATAAGTGCTACAGAAATGGGACAGATGGCTTTACAAACAGCATGAATGCTCCACTTGCCCTTTCAAGATAAAAGCAGTCTTCTCTGTAAGAAAAACTGCACACGAAAAAGCTGTTTACATCATGTGAGAATGCTGTTTGAGTTTTATGGCATAACAAATTAAATACATATTCTAAAAGTAACCTTACGTATTTTGATGTGCAGATTCCTGGGCAGTAATTTACGTGTAATACCAGTTCATAATCCTGCTGAAACTATTAAAGTAATGCTAACTATGGCTAAGGTAAGTCCAGTTGCATATACTTAAAAATATGAGTGTATTACTCAGGAGAAGCCAAGAACTATAAAATATTTGGTTTTCCTTAATGGAACTTTTTGGGTTATACTGACCAAAAGCCATTAATACACTGAGGTAGGACTGGTACTCTGATGCATTAGCTGAGTCTTTAAACTACTGTTAAAGGTAACTTAATAGCTCTTAATAGCATCTAAGAAGACAAATTAGATATTTAAGAGCTTGTTTGGCTCTTATTTACCATTGTTAAATTAGGATGTCTTCATTTACTGTTAACTCCCATTGAAATACTATCACTTCTGATACATCATTCCTGAGCACCTACTTCAGAACACATGATTCAAATTTCACTGCTGAATAATTTTGCATTTCTGGTACTGGAAAAATAAGTGTTGAATCTTCTATTACCTAAAAGTCACTGTGTCCTACTCATAATATTTTTCTTTTCTCTGAGATAACTTCCAAGCCACAAGCAGATGATACTCGTTGCAAAATGGAAATGACAAAAGCCCAAATAGTAGAAAAAAGTCCAGTTTGGAAGATGCTTCAGGAGTACCAACTGCACTGTATTTAACTTAGTATTTGGTTTTTTTATTCATAAATAGAGTGGCTACATTTTAAACAAAATATAGAATGTTCTCAAAAATATAGTTACATTTCAAAAGACTACATACAGCATATGCATTTGGAATGAAAATTCATATTAAATAACTATACAGTGAAAAATAGCATACTTGATACCAAATGTGCTTTCAGGGGGGGCGGGAAAGTGGTTTAGCTGCGCTATAGAAAAGTCATCCTTACTTTTAACTTGGTTCTGAACTTAGAGGCTCATCTGTTTATAAATAACTGCCCAAAATATTTATCTATCTAAACTATATCTTAAGGAAAACTGTATGATTAAAGATAAGGATAATCAAAACAATTCAAAAATACAGGTATCCCTAAAATAAGCAGCTGTATGGACAAAACCTTACACTGTTTTTTAAACACAAGGGTTATCTGTTATGTTACTCAGTTTTAACATCTTATTTGGCTCAAAGTTGATGTGTTTTTCTTTAATCCCAGTTTCCTTTGCCACGATGTTTTTACTGTTTATAGATAGTATAGAATATACTGTTATCTATCTGTACCTTACAGTCCTGTTTGCAAATATACAAGCTTGTCTGTCAGCATTAAAATGTGCTAATAAAAATACCTTATGCTTAAATAGGGCTTTGTAATTAATGGTTCTTCAGTCACTTGATAAAAATCTTTGTAATTCACAACACCAGTCAGCAACTATTACCTAACAAATTCTGAAAATAAAAAAAAAATTAATGCCTAACCATACCTCCTTGCCACAGAGAAGAACACACCCCTGCCTTTAGTTTCTAAACTTAAGAAAAAGCATCAAATTATGAAGAGAAGTAAATGGACCGTATCTGCAAATCACATGCAACAAGAGCAAAAGAAAATAAAAAAGAATAGCAACAAGACTTATGAAGAACAGCATTTGCAGTTCTGGAGGCCACTCTAAATTGCTCTTCTTTAAAGGGTGGTAGCTTCCCTTGCAACTGAAGAGTCTCATAGTCCAAATGATCTCGTAAGGAGTATGTTAATTCAAACACTTCGGCTGACTTAACTATTTTCATCCATTACACCTTTTGTTTTCCCTTCAATAAGTTCTTCTACTCGAGCTAGAACACTTTCTATTAAGTCAAATGTGAAGAGAGCTGAGTGTAAAACCTGAAATGACAAGAAAGATGAATGTTATTATTGTTAGTAGATTTTTTTTTACCCATTTTACATTTACTTTTGTCTCCACAAAAAGTGTCAGTACTTCTGAGTGACTCTGAAGGGAAGTGCAAACTCACTTGAAGCTGCATTCCAGTAGTCATGGCAGGCATCTTTTCACCACTAACAGTTACAGAGCAAACTGGGTTAGAACTGTGTGCCTCTGCAGAAGAAAACAACCAACATGACTCTTAGAATTAAAAGACTATTTAAAATACCAGCATTTCATGACAGTAATTGTCAAGAACAGAAATCTAGGGATTGATGAAACACATGACTGAGGGTGCTGAACCTTAAGAGGAAGCCAGTTGGAGTTGGATGCTATCTTTACACTTTCTATAAATGCCTACATTACTGAACAGGCAAGATCTGCAACTGAAACCAATTTTATAGAGCTCACATGCTCTTTGAAAGGAAAAATACAATGTTATCTGGTCCGGTTTTGATACATTTTTAATATTTCCACATCCAGGGAGATAGTAGGAAGTTCTTTAGCTTGACTTAATGAATCCAGACATTAAATACTTATTTTATTAAGAAAAGGCTGCAGGCTTCTCTGTTTCAGAGAGATTACTTGCAGCAGGCTCAACTACAAGGACAGGTCTGAAAAATAAGGGGAAAACCTCTTACATTCAGACCACATATTTGAAAGTCAGTGTAACGTTTACAAAGATTATACACTAGGGAAGAAAGCTAAACCATTTACTGTTTCAAGTTAGATGTTCTCTCCCAAACTCAAATCTCTTTATACTTTGTCAAAGGCTAGAGACATGTAAGAGGGACTTAAGAAAAAGCTTCCTGATTAATTTTGAAGGATTCCCTTTAGAAAGATATCCACAGGTTGTCTTGAGAAAAAATTCCCTTCTTTGCCTCATATGTACATAGTTTTCAACAGAAGAGGATAAGACTAGGGGCAAAAAGCTGTATTGACATTTTTAGTAGCAGACACAAATTCCTTGGGCTGTCTTAATTATACTGGAGACCACAAGGAACAGAGGATCTGACATACAGAGGGACTGCCTAAAGCAGCTACAGCTCTTATGCCCCATGCAATGTTTCTGCTTAACCCAGAGCAGAATCTGATTCTGTGTGTCAGATTAAAGAAAAAAAAAAATTACGAAATGAATGTAATGCTTCAGGCTTTAGAGAGCACTGTGACTTATTTTTTCCTCCTGTTAACCCCCCCACACCTGGTATGAAACCTAAGGGTTATGCATTCAGAGAGACTTAGTCGCTCCTTTGTAACATTAAAATCAAAAGTACAAATGCAGAACAAGCTCTGAAGGTCTTCATGTGACAGTTCTATTAGTTTTCCGTAAGATTTACAAATATGATGACAGATTTTTCAGATTTTTCTGATCATTTATGAAAATTTTTAATATAGCAACTACTGAATTATTATTTGAAGTTTGGAATAGTGTCAACAGTTAAATAAAACCTGATCTATGCGGCATTCACCAGTTCTTCATTTCCAAGTGATTACCAAAGTTTCTAGATATGAACAAAGCTAAGAACAAAAATCCAACAAAAACTGACCTTTTCTATTTTCCTTCTTATTTTTTATTTCCGCTTCATAATGTGCTTTTGACATATTGAGTCCTACACGTAGTGGCTTTAAGAAATTCTGCTTTATCTTGCCAAGTGTGGTCCATACACCAGTCTAGTCAAACAGAACAGAGAAGGTTAAAAAACAGTTTTAATGAAGCATTGCAATACCAAGCTTTTGAGCACAAGTTTTTTGAGTAGTCTTTATAACATACACTTCTGTGGTGGGAGGAGAAGAGAAAAAAAATAATTCAGACTTGTGCATTTAAGCATGAACAGCATTGTGATGGATATTTAAGCTCCTGTTCCTCTCCCGTGCATTAGTTGATTGGACGATGAAGCAGTCAAAAAAAAAGGGGGGGGGAGGGAGGGAGGACCTATGTAGGCTGATAACTACAGCAATAGAAATGCACATTTTCAGCTTGTTCTTGTAAGCAAAGCTAAAAGGATCTGGATGTGTTGGAGGGGAGGTTCTAGGCCCTTTCTCAGGTTAGAATCTCTACAGCAAGTCAATGGCAGTTATAAGCTCCTCTTAGATAATTCAGCAGTAAAACAAAAAAAATTTACATTAACATTCCTGAATTAACACTGTATTGCAATGCCAGATTAAAGTTCTGATAAATATCATGCTTCCCAAATGTCTATGCTGCACTTTAAAAGCATTGTAGGAATGTTACTGGATATGCTACCATCCCATCCTTCAGCACAGCAGCCACAGTGACAACGAAATTCTCCCCAGTTTGGCATGGGTGGAAAGAAGGAGTTTACGATAATGGCACTGAGAAAGCAAGAGGTGCAAGGAAAAAATGCTCAAAAACAAGGCTGTTCAGGGTTACAGAGATGAAAATAAGCTTGGGTTTGCTACAAAACTGCTGTAGAAGGAAACAAATACAAAGCAGCCTTTGTGTCCTTCGAGATAGGAGCCATTTATACAACTCCTTTCTTCAGGCAGTATCCTCAAAGGGCAGAATAAGGACGATAAAAATAAGAATTTTCAATGTTAAATACAGTGAGTCCACTAATGTCAGTGGAAAATTCACTGAATTTTAATACTAAATGACACAGTTAACTGTTCAAATAAGAACAGTAATTACTTCTACCAGGATGTGGCTAAAAAAAGGAACATTCTAGAAAGATACTTATTTTTAAACTTGATTAATGAAAATGCTTGTTACGCAGCAATCAAAATATCTGAACTGACGTGAAAGGAGGCATTTTCTTTCTGCCTCACTTGCACTGTATGAGGAGAGATGGGGAGGAAGTCAAGAAGAACTGACAGAGCCTAAATTTAAGGGAAAATCTTCAGAAGATGTGATGCTATTTTTTCCTCAAACTGTGTGGACATTCTTTTTGCCAGGTACTAGACAGCACTGTTAGAGCAGCTGAGTGCTACTACATGTAGGTTTTTATTAAGAATAAAAGAGGAGTTCTTTCCTTACAAAGCTATGTATTTACATGCAACTGAGTGGACCATAATAAGTATTTAAATAGTAATCACCCCTTAAATATGACAAACAGATACAGTCTACCAATATTAACTAATTACATAAATATTAAATTAGAAATGCACCCACTGAAAGCTAATTTTGCTTTTCATTTTCATTACGGTTTCCGCAATCAGTGCAAGTTATTTCACTGTTATTCTACTTAGACTAGTAAGATTGTTAGACACTTACAAAATGTATTCCTAGATCTCAAATTAGTCTAAAAGTAGATCAGAATTTTTTTCTGTATTTTAGAAACCAGAAAATGGTATTATTGTATTGTTTTTGTTAAAAAGAAACCCAGTTGGAGGTTTGAGGGATACCAGCGAATAAATAAGCAAAAATAACAAAATGATTCATATGGGAATGCTTGTTGGTTATGTGATTTTGTAGTGACATACTCTAATGTTATGGACATAGATCACAATTCAACAGGCAGAGTAAAAGGATTAGTTTGTTTATAGTAACAGTATATATGCAAACAATTTCATCAGAATAAAGGAACACCACATATTTCCTAATGTCTTAATAAAAGCATCACTTCTGGGGAACTATTGCCAAGAAAAATGCAAAACCTATGCTTTTAAAATCAAGGATAACAGTGTTCATGTGAATCCACCTCTCAACTAATCAATCGTTTTCAAATCAAATAGTACTTACTTGATTATCACTTTCACAATCCTTAATGACTAAGTACCTCAGCAGATTTAGTGATGCCATAATCCTGTGAATTAAAAACACAATTTGTAATCTAGAGCACAGATACCTATTACCAGGCTAGTAATTTTAATTGTCCATTAGCCAGACATCCTAAGAGTATCTATTTGTACAAACAGCAACCACCCATCTATTGAGCAGTACACCTCCATCTAGAGCACCAGCGGGTAGTGATGTCCGCACAGCAGTTCACACTTTGCAAGTAAAACTGAAACTGGCATCAGATTGGGGAAGGCTGGTGATGGTGAGGAAAAGAGTTCTCTTGAGAGACAGAACCTTATCTATAATATGCATCATTGATGATTCAAAGTTGATTTGAAACTAGTGTGACAATTTTCTTTATTACTGTACTGATTTTTTACTTTTGAGTGTGCTTTTTAAAATAAGTTTCTTGCTTTCATTTTACATACTTCTGAGCAGATTTTTTTTTTTTTTCCAAATAAAAAGTACAGTTACACATCATAGTTCTGGGGTTTTTAAGCAGGTATGTGTCCATCTGGACATTATCTCCCCACTGATTTACAAGCCCAAGCATCATCATATTATTTATCACATAGGAAGACTTGTCCTATATACAGGGGATTTTCAGAGACTTTTTTTTTTTTTTTAATGCAATTATTTACTGTTCAGGTGGACCTGTAATCCTACTCATGAGATACTGGATTCCCAGCAGCAATCTGTGAAACAGCCTCAAAAATGCGTTGCACTGTAAGTTACATCTGGTAGTTGTTATTCCCCTGTATCACATTAGACAACATACCACATTGCTTTTATTCCTCCAACTGCTTCTGCAGAGAGCTGACAAACCATACATTCCTGAAGAAATAATGCTTTACCCATTAGTTATGTAATTTCACATCTGAAGTCTTACATCCTCAAGGAATGGAGGAGGACATCCTTTTTTACTGTTAAAAATTAATGTAATGGCATTGTGACATTCTTCTATGCAGAGCTGGTTGAAATAAGTGACCATTTCCATTTCTAGTTCCAAAAACTTAACGTGCATCGATGTTGTCACCTCATTAATTACATGACACCATACATCATTGTAGTAAGGTAGTACAAAGTCTTTACAAATGATGAAGAAAGAAGAAAAGTTCTTAACTGTGATTACAACTCACCTGTCTGAGTTTTGCAGAAGATCAGTCTCAGCACCTTCTGGAAGTGAAAGTACTAAATCCAGAAGGGAGATCAGATGATGTCCTGTAAACCAAACATTGTCCCATTCCTTCTGAAAAAAAAATATAAAAAGTTTAGCTGAGTTCAAAATTTAGGTCTTAAATAATGTAACAATAACTTGCATAAAACAGAAAAGTAAAAAAAAAAAAAAATCAAACACTGGAAGAAATGTTTTCTAATTATCACCTGTGAGTGAAGTACGCAAACGAGCCTTTTCATCATTTTAGAATTATTTGTCTTTTTGACAGCCAGGAAAGAAATGGAAGAAATGTAGTAAGAGAATTCTGAAGCTGCATAGTAAGAAGTTAATCATTTAGTTTTAATTAATTTTCCCAACTTTCTGATATAAATTATTATAAAATGTGAGATTAAAATGGCTTTGATCTAGCTCAGCCCTCCCTGATGGATTTATCATTTGCGAAGCACTCATAATAAAATGCTGACTGTCATCATAAAAGCAAAGAAAAAATTCATAATTCTATCTGGACTGTAATATTTGAATTATGTTAAAAAAATGAGGAACTGTGGGGATAAAACAATATACTGAGCAGTTCCACTTCAAGAAAGAAATGTATTTTCAAGCACAGAAAAGGTAATAACTTCTTAGAAACATACAATAAGATTGTGCAATTAAAAATACAATTGTAAAATTATAATCTAAACATGCATACACAGTAAAAGACAAAGTAATGTTTTTAATAAAATTTTCCAATCTTATGTTTCTTTTTAAAGTGGATATTTTCACTGCACCACTCAAAGTTTAGGCTGTAGACATTTTCTCAACATGATACTGGACAGAATTTTGAGAAGGCAACTTGGTTTTTATTGGTAACAGCCTCACCGTTAATGCTAAGTGAATCTGATCTTTTATATTTTTAATAATGTATCCTTCCACACCAGCATGGTTGCTTGTCTTCAGTAAACACCTTCAAACAAATAAAACAAAGATATTATCTCTTTAAAGCTGCCCACAGAGTTAGCTCAAAACTTAGATGACATTCACTAAGTGGGAGTTTTACCAGAGAAGAACAGTATGACTCTGTGACCTTTAAACACTGGCTTACATAAACCAGCTGATTTTATATGAGGCAATTAAAATTCATTATTTATCAAAAAATTAACATGGTAAAATTAATGTGGCTTATCAGATGGAAATTGTCAGAAATCATTGTATCCATGCAATTAAACTGCACTAATGCTGATATTACACAACCTACAGTAACTTAGATGCATACCTGAATAATGTGTATTTTCCCTCTGTGTCAAACTTGTCTATGAACAACTGCAAAATATTTAAACTCTTCTTTCTCTAAAAAAAGCAAGGATGTTTATCAGATGAATTCTAAAAAAATTAATGCAGCATTTAACTGATTCTGTAGGCCACTTAACATACCATATTCTCCATGGGACAAAGGGTCATAATTTTCACCAAATCCTGCAGTCAGACAAAGGAAATATAATTTATAATTACATACAGATTATTACATTACATCACACTGACTGAAATCTACACAAGACTTTAAAAAAAAACCAACCAAACAAAAAACCCACAGCACACTTGAGAATGTCCAGGTGATTATGGGAAGATTTTCATCAGAGGAATTCATGCCAGCTTCAGTGGTCAAAATCCCAGGGCTGATCCACAAGAACACTATTCTTGTACTGTTGGTTCCAGGTAAGAATGTAGCCAAGCAGCAGATTGGCAAGGAGGAGACAAAAACGAGCAAGCACCACCTTTCAACTAAGATCTGTGCCCACCTGCTTCAGTGACCTGTACATACACTGGGTGTATTTTAATTGTCACTGAAACTTCATGCTGCAGCAGGTAGAAGAGACAATCAATTCTGTATAGCAAGACACTGAAGGTTTCAATTAAATGGCACAGGTGTAAAAAGGTCCAGTAATATGCCTGCTCTCAGACACCTAGAGGACAGCTAGGTATTATTTCTAATCAAACTTTGAAGACTTCCCTGCATTGTTTCTTATTACCTGAGATACGTTAATAAAGACTCTGAATTCTAAATAGTGATGGAGAAGGCTGTTATCTTCCATTCTCAATAAACAGCTCTCAAACAGATCCTGCAGGGTGGGGAAAAGAAAAGAAAGCTGCCAACAGTATGCACACGTACAGGACATTAATACATCAGCTTAACATTTCATGGCTAAAAGAGCGTTTGTGCATAAATACTCATTCAGATATTGCAAGTTCCAAGTAGCTGCAATTTTAAGTGATAGCTGTAATTTAAACATTTATGCAGGACTGTAAAGTTCAGAAAATACAGATATTTGTAAGACTGAAGAATACTTACTTGAGCCTCAAAATATTTCTGAAACTATTATCTGAACTATCAGTTGTACCTCTCTTAGAAGGGGAAACAAAAGTTCTACCATTCCTTAAATTGAAAAATAGAATATTCTAATATTGAAAATTTAATTTAAAAAAACAACTTACAAGTCCTTTAGATAATACAGATTCTTCTGTTCTAGAAAAAAAAACAAATTTAAGTTGTTAATTAAAGACAGTTGATATTTCAGAAGAAATAGTAGAACAGAGGTCAACAAGAACTTGTCCCTCAACAATTTTCACTTTATTTTTTAAATACAGGATCTTCATTACTCTTCTCAAAGATTTTTAGAATAAACTTGCTGATGAGAAGTTGAACATTAGACTCATCTCTTCACACTCAAAAATTACTTTTTTTCCCTCGGTATTTGTAAGTGCTCAAAAGCAGTGTCATTTCTCATATGTCTCATAGACATTGATTACCAAAGAAAATGAAATGGTAAGCAGTCAGAATAGGAAACTTAGCTTCTAGCACTGCTATGGAAGACATTTGGTAACACTGCTGCTTATGGAAGGTGAAATAATCACAATATATAGAAAAGTTTGGTTTCCTTTAGAAAGCCTGACCTTTAATCATTTTGTATATCATGCCAGAATACATTCAAATAAATATTTTCACAATAGTTGCCTTCAGTAATAATTGTTATAGAAGTGCAACTAAGTGTATAATCTAATTAATCTTCATGTGTTTAAACTACTAATTTTACATTTCCAGAATAAAGTTTCTAAAAATGGTATCACAATTCAAGATAGAAACAATACATAAATGTTTAGACAACTTCTACTTCTTAGTAAGAAAGCCATCTTGTGTGGAACTTGCCATTTTAATGCTGAAGTTTAAAAACCTCCTCTGAACTTACCTATATTTCAAATTTGGTGTTATGAATTACTGTAAAAGATCACACCCACTATCTAGACCTGCAAATTCCACCAACCCTACCTTTTCAGCAGCACTTCAATATGCGCCATATTGCATAGCAGAAGGTATGAAGGACTAGAAGAGAAGAATTAGGTTACGTAAAACTGCATAAGCCATATAAGTTTGCACATAATTAATATATTTGACAAGATTAGTATTCTTTGAAAAAATTAAAATATCTTTCTAAAATTATTAATTTTTAAATAGACAAAAAAATTCTAAGTCAAATCACTGTTAAGAGCTCTTACGTGGAAACTGTCTGTAGATCTGTAAATGAATATTCAATACACATAAATTTTCAGCACGTGACTAATCACACCAGTTTCTGTTAAAGGACAGCTCATCTAAAATTAAACTGCAATACATCTGCAGGAGTCTGTTCTTTATATATATAAACTTACATAAAATACAAATGCATAAAGGTTGACATAAAATTAATACTAGTGAAATACTGTTTTCATTCATAACTATTCACAAATAGTTCTCTTCTGCTCAGAAAGAATCTTCGAAGTACAGACTTAAGTGAGAAAGAATAGTTCTTACCTAAAAACCATTGGAAAGCATTCGACACCAAAATGCTGAACAAACATCAGATATGACAGACACGCCAAAGAATCAGCGGAATTCTGTCGCTCTATGTCTGCAAACTCCTGATTCTCCCAGGGTGGACTTCTGCCTTTATGAGGTATAAACACTAATGGTATCAATTCTCTTATATTCCACAAAATGTCCTAAAAAATAAAAATATACTTCCTATAGTTGCCTTAAAACACCTGTATAGCAATTAAGTTTTAAAGCTCTAACTGTATTTACAGTACATTCTCTTGTACAGTATGCATATAAATTAATACAAATATGTTACATTTGTGATACATAAAATAATATAAATATGTGATATTTATTATATACGTACA
Source organism: Edolisoma coerulescens (assembly GCA_013397115.1). Classification (NCBI taxonomy): domain Eukaryota; kingdom Metazoa; phylum Chordata; class Aves; order Passeriformes; family Campephagidae; genus Edolisoma; species Edolisoma coerulescens. The sequence goes on from VWZW01007169.1 coordinate 818,388, forward strand.
AATACACACAAAAACATCCCTGGAGGAAAAATGACTAGTGTTAGAAAAATGTTACTAAGATAGCAAAGTCAAGCACACAAAAGTTAGCAAAAGGCAGAAAAAAGATCACCTGCAAACTCCTGGTTCAGCTCCTTTATTCCCAATGCTATGAGTAACAATAGGTTCATGATATTATGTCACAAAACCTCTGTGTTTTTCAGAACACAGAATACTCAGTATTTTGGTTTTTTCTCACTAATCAATATGGAACACGATGTTTAGCTGCTAAAGGCAAGCCCTGATTTAAAGTTAGAATTGCTTTGTATGGCCTTTCTTTGCTGTGATGCTCAACACAAGGAACACCTGACATTTGTACATCAGAAATACTACAGTGGTTACCCCCTGAGGACGTAGTGTAACTCCTATTGTACATATTACAGAAAAACAGGGAGTCAAGGTCAGCTCACTATTCTGGGGGTGTCCAAACCCAACATCCAAGATGGCACATTTTGGAAAATTAGGATTACACAAGATGAGATGCAGTCAAAGCGTGACTTACTGACCTTAGCTTCAGCTCTCACTACCTAATGCCAAAAACAGATGTAAATTTCTTGAGAAAGAGAAGAAAAGGTAATTCATAATTAGCATTAAAAACATGGTTTCAGACTGTTCCCAAGAGAAAAGGCAGGATATATTTTACAAGGCCCAGTAAGTCACCCTGCTAACCAATAATGAAATCAAAATGAGCTCTAGAACAAATTACAGGCAATTATGAAGTAGACCACTGGTTCTGCACACACTGTAATTAATTTTGACTGCACTCACTATAATTTCAGTTGCAAAATGCTGAAAAGGATGTTCTTCAATGCCTTCAAGTTGTTCAAGCTGAGCTGTCAATAACGGGTATTTCAGGCTTTTCATACAGCTGAAATAGAAAGGGGTGGAACTAAATCACCAATAGTCATAAATACAGACTGTGATAGTGTGTCATTGATGACCAAGAATAATGCCCATAGTCATATCAGCTGCTGCTATTCAAGGTATTCCATGGAGAATAAAAATAACAAAACCAACATCTCCTGTAGAAGCATTCCTTACACTTTCCCTCCAGACTATGATTACTCTCACTTGTAAATTTGAGAAGCAGAGGAATACCAAATCAGCTTCACAACACAGCAACTAATAGTTCTTTACTATTTCCCTGTACTAAAGAGAAAGTAGTTTTTACATTTCTTCTCTCACTTCATAAATATATAAGGCCTATTTAGGGGTTCTTTGTCAAAATACCACATTAGTTAGATATATGTTGGCAGCATTATAAAACACTCAAAGGTGATTTATTTGCTACCCATATAATAAATGCCTACTATTCATTTTGTTAAGTTACAGGAATACATAACACTGACATAAAATGCTCACAATTTTATTAATTCTTCTTTCAGCTCCATGTCATTGTATTCTGATGACTTTTCCATATTTTTAACAACTTCATTCACAAAAGGTTTAGCAAAGTCCACCACTGCATTACAACATCGACAGAGACCAAGTTTATCTTCTTGTATTTGTTGTTTTGTGTAAGGTACAGGTAAGGGAGTAAGCTGATTCATAATCATGGCCAATGACAAACCCACTGAGTAGGCCTTCTTGTTCTGAAGTTTCAAAAGCACTGCAGGAAAGAAAATAAAAAAGGGGGAAAAAAGAACATTTTGAGACATTAATTTATTACTTACTTAGCAGAGGAAAACATGAAGAAAAACAACATGACTACATAAGAAAACATTTCATTTTCAGGGAAGGAGAGGGACTGATACCTGAAATCACACGGGCAAATCCAGCAAGACTAAACATCATCCCCTAGTTTAATATACTGTAGTCATCATGACTATGTATTTGCAAATAACAAATATTAAAGCTGTCACACATTTCAATGTTCTTCCATTCTCCACACCACCAGGATGAGGACCAAAAGAAAATCCGCTTTTCTAGAACTGGGCTAAGTGAAATGATACATATCTGACCCGGAAAACACATTTATTACTTGACTCCTTTTGTGCTTGGCAAAACCAGAGACAATGGCCCAGCTTTTCTGGTGAGAACTGACTCTGGTTTTTACTCCATGGTAAAACTAACAGAGACTCCCCCAGACTGAGGAAGCAGCTCCAGAGGCTGTCTACTTTAACTGGACTCAGTGCAGACTAACTGCAGATTGGCTATCCAACAAACCACATATTTCTCTTTTTAAATTCTAACATAATACACTAACACATCTTGGAGATTGCTACAATCAGACTTCAACTTGATACACAACACTTGATTTTACCTCATCTAACAAAACAGAAACTACTGTTTGTTACTTACTTAGCAGCCAAACCCAACATTTTACATTTTCATATGTAAGTCAGAATAACGCTCCTCCCTCACCAATAAAGTATTTCAATATGCTTCAATCGAAATGAAAGTTTTAGACTATAAAAAAATTGAATTACATGTTTTAAAAGTTAAATAATGAAGAATTTTACAAATCCATGTGATTTCCCTATTTCTGCAAAAACAGCATGAGTGCTTTACACCTCTAAATAAAACTGTCATAGGACCACATTCTTGTAAATGATGAAAAATAGCTAAATATTTGTTTTTCAACTGATGCTATTAGTCCCACCTAAAATATTTTTCTAACAGGCCAATATAAGCATGAAATGTATGCCTTGTGTTATTTTACAGAATATAAAAAACTGCAAAGCTTGTCAGGACAGATGTATTCTGAAACCATTCCAGCAACGGCTAAAGTAAATTGATAAATAAATGAGAAAATAATTTATTTCATAAATCTCATGATAAACTGAATCCCACCTGTCTGCAAAGGCTGAAGCAATAACATGACAGTCTGGCACACTTGCTCTCCAGAAGTCTGCTCAATCTGCTCAAGTAAACCCAAAAATAGCTCCTTTGGATTGCAGAGCTGCAAGAGTGGAACAATGCATATTTTTAAATAACCATGGTCATAACCAAAAAAATTAATCACATGCAAACTTCAATACCGAAATTCCTGAATGTCAAGAGAGAAGATGTGAACATCCAAGATAATATTTAAGAAAAAAAATATGAAACAATAAGTACATGCCTACAACTAACATCTACAGTAGAGCATACCTGTGTGTACACCTTCATATGAGCTGAAAACATATAATAGTAAAAATTGTCACTAAACCTGATTTTTATGGGTTGTAAAAACCTCACAGTACCTTTGCAAAGTAATCCTTAGGAGCAGAGAGAGAAGTAGAATTTGAGTGTGAATTTAATTCAAGCGATAAAGTTTGCAAGTTGTTTTTGAAGTGCATAAATGAAACAGAATGAGTTTTTTACAGATTAAAACATTTTTCCCCTCCTACTCCATCAGAATCATCAGGTAATGATGCTCATATTGAAGAAGGATGAATGATTTAAAGAAAAGACCTTGCAGAGTGAATGACAGAAAAGAGAATAAATACTATTCAGACACAGATAAGTGGAAAATGGCAAGGTCTTGCAGAATGGTTTTGAAACAACTAAAGAGAAAATATGAACAGAGAGACCTTGAATTAGATACTAGAAAACACATAGCAACATACTGTAAGTTTTACTCAAGCTAGCTAACTCAGCTAAGATTGTGTCCTTTAGATCAACTTAGCTCATTTCAGTGTGAAAACCACACCTCTGATGCTGAGGCTGCCACTTCCAAAGAGCCCTACCCACTGAACTTGCACCATGAATTCAGAATTCACAGCACCTTTAAACGGAGGTGAGAGAATGTTAAACTAAGAGCAGCTTATCCAAGCAGAGAGGTAGATTCACTATGCAAATATTGTCAGAATCGAATTGTATATGTTTGTGTAACTGGCCTTTGGTGTACTAGCTTTGTGGATTAATGATCTAGCACCCATTTTTGTGCAGAACTTCCCTAACATTATTGTTTCATTATCATGTGTTTCAAACCCATACCTGTGCCAGCTGATCTAGTATCCTCAGGCAGTGTTCTCGCTTATCGTCTTCTTGTTTGTACATGAAAATACATCTAACAAGAGGAGAAATGAGATTCCAGCCCATATTCTTGATGATAACCTAAAAACCAGATTTTCAGAGAATAAACCAAAACTGGATGTCTTCTAAACCCAGAAAGATTGTATATATAAAGATATAAAGACCAAAAGTGACAACAGATCAATGTTGTAACCCTTACTGTCACTGTCATTGAATATTTAACAACTGTTACCATAATTTGACACATATTGTATTCTCTACCCATACCTACATAAACACAGCTGCATATTTTGTATAGTCTTCTTCTATTTCTTAACATTAATGTGTTAACATATACTTCTAAATGTCTATGAAAATACATTTAAAACAGGACTGAGCAGAGGAGTTGTGCTGAAAGAATGCTTGGACAAATTATTCATAACTTGAGGGGATTGAGACTTTCAGTTTTACTCCAAACTCACAAAATTCAAAACCAGATTGTGAACCCTGTGTAACATTGCTAAAATATTCTACCCTTCACTTTCTTTCTGAACTTCCTATTTATCTCTGTTCAATCTAATATATTCTCCCAGCATCCCTAGTGCCCACAAACATAAGTATTTCAAATTAGCATCAGACCAATTGGCTCCTGCAGTTTTGGTCAATATTATTATATCCACTTGTGGTTGGCTGACCCCAGACAGCAACTAAGCACCCCCCCCACTTGCTCGCTCTTGTCCCTCAGTGGGATGGGGGCGAGAGTAAAAAGAGCAAAACAGAGTAACTCTGTAAGATAAGGACAATATAATAAGTGAAAGACAAAAGATAGCAGGGCATGACAGGGGGAATGATGCAAACCAACTCCCATCAGCAGACCAATGCCCAGCCAGCCTCCAAGCAACAGCTACTTTGGAATGGGTCCCCATCCGCATGTCTTTTCTGCTGAGCACAATGTTACATGGTATGGAATATCTCACTGCTTTGGGTCAGCTGTCCCAGCTGTGTCTCCTCCCAAATTCCCTGCTTACTGGGAGCAGAGTGAGAAATGGAGAAGGCCTTGATGCTGTACAAGCACTGACCAGCAGTAGCTGAAACACTGGTGTGTTATCAACACCTTTTTGGTCAGAAATCTACAACACAGCACTGTGCAGGCTGCCATGACAAAAGCCAACTCCATGCCAGCCAGACCCAGTACATCATCTGAAGTCCCTGTCCTGCAGAAGTGGGACGCTGTCACTTTCTCCTAATTATGCCTCTGTCCTTCTTATTCTCTTTGCTTCACTCACAAAGAGTTATTAATGGTTTTGTTAAGATTACTGTGACTTGGGTTTCTGTGAGCTACCTGAATACAGAATAATGTGCACCTAACACAGGGCAACTTATTAGCTCCTCATACGTACAGCCTTGCTCCACAGGGAAAGTAGCTTTCCCCTCTTAATAAGCAGCTTTATATTTAATGATGTTAATAAACACTAATATATAGTGCAAACTTGAACTCACCTTGTTTTTCTCATTTTGAATTACTTCTAATAACTGAGCTGCATATCCATCTTCCAAACACTTCTGACCTGCTACCTGAAACAGATTAAAATCTTCTCCTTTGAAATCAGCTTCTTCCAGAATTTGCTAGAAAGATAATATGAATGTTTAAGTCCATACTTATTAAAGTCAAATAAGAAATAAGAAAATCCATGCTTTCATTTCAAAATTAAATGTAGTATCATTGTAACTTTTATACATTTTTCACATATTAAAAAAGCTACCAAGTTACGATGGAAGACAAGGCAGTATTTCAACAGCATTAAGTCTAGACTACAGGATTCTGTTTGGAAGATGTATTTTCTACAACAACCTGCTTTTGTTCCTGGGTATAAGAACACTTCTTTCTCCAAGAAGCAGAAATAATCAAGCATCTTGGGATAAGCACCGCAGAGAAGTCAATGAAACATGGAGGCTGAACTCCAGTGAGGAGTTCTGCTAACAGCTGACTTGTTTTTTGAGGTCATTTTGGTTTTAATTATAATATATTATAATATATGAAGAGAAATTCACACTACTTACACTTGTTACTTCTAAGGAAAGAAAACTACTTACACATCTTTGTATTATGGCTTGAAGTTCATCAACTGCCATTATGGTTTGACTATGTTCTTCTGGCATCAAAATCTATTATAAATTAAAGAGGGCAGTATCATATTACATGAATTTAAAACAGAGGCTGAAAAATAATCACATCATCAAAAAAAATGTTGATAGAGGAATAAGAACAACCTAGACAGATATTAAGACTATATAACTGGAAAATAGAGGAAAATTCATTTTTAAGAGGTGTGCGCTATATTATTCTACTCCCCATATTTGCAGGAGACAGTATTACAGACAGGAAACAACCTGCATTCTACGTACAGGAAAACAATTTTTCAAGCACTATCTGGGTCATCTTAAGAAGTTTCAAGGTTTCAGTGACCACTTTGCGCACATACATGGAAACCTGCAACTAATACAGAGCAAGTCTGCTCTGCACGCCAAGCATGGACACCCATGACACACTACATTTTCTGTGACTTTTCTGACCAGAGGTGCTTCTGCTCAACCCTCACTGGCACACACTAACCCAGTGTCTGGAATGTGAAGACGCTGATCCAAACACCATGCCAGTTTATATCAACAGTCCAGTCAAGATTATATATACAATATAATTTCTTTCTTTCTAGTGTCTAGGTTGGACTAGTTCAGTGGCCTTTTACCTCTAAGTATTAAAATTTAAAACTTTCTTGCTAAAAACAACAAAGTTATACACTTGAGCAATGTCAAGTGCGTATGAAGTCTTACATAGCCAGGACCATGAATTACAAATACAATCAAGCTTGGGTATCCCATAGGATATACCATAGGAGTAGTCATAATCTTTATAGTATTAAGTAATGCCATGAGCCTAAACCTGGTTATATGATCACTACGAGTGTCAATTACCTCTACACCAGATTAATTAGGTAACTATTCATCAAAACACAGACATCTCCATGTGATGTCCTCAGCCCTTCCTCTTATGTTTCACCTAAGCCTCATGAGACAACACACAGATAACAAACCTGTCTGGATGTTTACAAAAGGGGGACAACTCACAAAAGCTTAAAAGACATTTGTGTGTGACCTTCTTTATGCAAAGAATAAACAACTCACTTTCTATTCTCGATGGTCCAGTTTGACATCTGTATGTCACTATCCTTTCTAGCCTGTCATTTTAACCAGGTCATTACCACATACTTTATTACCACACTTTGTACTATTTCAGCTCTTCATTTTACAGAATGTTACTAATCCCTCCAAAACAATTCAACATACTTTCGAACGCCAATACTGTTGCATTTTCAGCCCTCATTAACTTCACCATGTACTTACAGCCTTGAAACGCGCCCCAAGCACCCACCGTGCTGCTCCAGGGATTTACTGGCTGAGCTCGCAGATGGTCTCCGGCCTTAATACTTAATCCGGTTTCTAACTGAATCTTTTAGGAGGTTTCAGCGGCAAGTGGGCAGCATCTGAATCATGTGAAACGTTCTATTAATACTCACCAAACTCCCTCCTAATAAACAGACACCCCAGCCCCTTCTCTGGGCGGTACCACAAGCAGGCTGGGACAAAGAGGCTGCCAGGCTCAGCATATAACATAAAGCTGAATTAAAAACCACAAAGGCACCACCTCACCTCACCTCAGCCCCCACCAGCCGAACCCCTCAACTCCGCGCTGCCGCCTCTCCCGGCCCGGCCCCGCCGCGGCAGCGGCTCCGCCCAGGGTGAGAGGTCGGCGGGCGGAGCGGCGGTGGTGGCGATGATGGCGGCCGGGACGGGCAAGCCCCGCCGGCGGCGCGCAGGTGGGCGCCAGGTTCCGCGTGCCAGTCCCCCCACCCCTCCCGCCCGGCGCTTTGGGCTCTCCCTGTGCCCCTCGGCCGGCACAGCGGCGGACTCGCCCAACCCGCTAGGGCGGGGGGAGCGGCGGGCAGGCCGTGGTTGGTTCTGTGGGCCTCTGCTGGGCCGGGTGCGGGGCCGTGATGAGCGGCGGGCGGGGCGGGGCGAGGCGAGGCCGGGACCCGCCGTCCCCTCAGGCCGTGAGGGGACAACCCGCCCTGAGCGTCGGGCGGGGGCTGTGACGGCGGTCGTGCAGCTGGTCAGAGCGCTGCGTCCTTCCAAGGATAACAGCCCGGTATCCCCCCTGCCTGCTGCCCTTGTCATAGGGGAGCAGCTGCCCGGGGCACCCGTGTCGGAAGCTGGGCCAGGGCGCCGTCCTCGGCGGCAGCGAGGGCGGCAGTAGCGGCTCTGTGTGAGGGTGCCGGCGTTGGACCTGGCCCGGAGCAAAACCCTGCGGTGGGACAGCTGTGGGGACAGCAGTGGGGTGCAGGAGTAAAGCTGGGCTGGAGTGCCAGGGGGGTGTGGCTGGCACAAAATTATTGTCAGAAGTATTCTTCCCTTTTTTGTGTATACAGAACATGATGAATGAGAGTGTGAGAAGAGTTGGGCCTTTCTGTTTTCACACTTTAAAAAGTGTGTCTAACTGGTTGCTGAGTACCAGCTTACTGAAATCACAGCCATCAAAAGCAAGTTACTAAGCAATTATCTTGATTGTGCTTACAGTTTAGAGGTTTTAATATTTTTCAGGTTCCAACATTTTCCTCTGTTAAGAAAGTACACTAATTTCTATATTTGTATATTTGATTTCTAGGAAATAAGCATTCAGCTGCTCTGAAAAATGAAGATGCTGCTCAAAGGTATAATTTGCAAGGAACAGTATGTGACATTTGTGTTGTTTTGCCTCACTTTGAAATTGCAGTCTCTGCATTGCAGAGGCTTGACTTTCTCAGAGTACCGTGACTAACTTCAGTAAATCACCAGCATCAACAGCATGCAGACATGTTTGGAGTGATGCTGTGTAACAATATGCACATCTCAGCATTGTGTAATATACTAAAAGTCTGTAATCTAACCTCCAGAATTGTATTTCCTTAATCTGTAGTGCTTGCTTTTTGCCATCTTAACTTCTTTGCATGCCTGCCATTTTTAATTATTTACATCAAAAAACACTCAGGAAGTGGCATTTGTTTGGTTTATTCCTTCCTTTACTTTGTAACCTCACACTCAGTCATGTCCTAGCCCTTTTTTTCTTCCCATCCTTCATGTCTTACACAGTTCCTGTTTTCCTGATGACACTCCATAAATTGTCCCCAGCTCTTTGTCCAGCCAGTTCTGGGCTTCCCTCTTGCAAGAAAATTTGGGGAGTGTATTGCAATACAGTAAGAGTCAACACTTTTCTTGACCAGCAAATAAAGCAAACCAATATAAAATATATAACCCTTTGTAGTTATAACAGAATTACTAGTCCAGTTACTTATTGCTTTGGTGTGATGCAGGAAAATGTAAGCTACTATATTTCAGAAAAGAAGATAAAAATACGATTTGAAAATTGTGTATGGAAATCTGCCCTCTGTATCATTTAGTGTCTGTTCTGTTACAGGAAAGCAGCTCTGGAGGCTGCATTGAGAAAGAAGATTGAATTTGAGAAAAAAGCATTGTCTATTGTTGAACAGCTCCTGGAAGAGGACGTTACCGAAGAGTTCCTTCTAAATTGTGTAGGTGTTGCGAGTTTTTATGCTGTTTTGTATCTTAGTGTGGTACTTTTTTTTAAAAAGTTTTTGGAACAATTTGCTGCGGTTTAAAATAGACAAACCATTGATTCCCCTTTGTACCAGCTCTGATAATGATTTCCTTATTTTTAAGGGTTCTGCAGTGAAAACATGCCCTAGTTTTGCAGGGCTGTTTACATTAATGAATCCTCACTCTTTTATCACAGCCTTTGTTTATACCTCTGTGGTTCTGGACTGACAGATAAAGTATGAAAATTTAGGTCTGCCTCATGCCATCTGTAAATTTAGACAATGTCTCTATAATGCACCACTGTTACCTGGCAGCACAGTTTTGCTGGGATGGTATGATGATTACTCTTGGTAAGGTTGTAAATAGGCTGTTAAATAGGTGTACAAAACATGTAAATAGAGGAAAATTACAGAAATAGGTGCCATACTAGAGGCAAAATTATGAAGGTCTTGTATATGTAAAAAGAAATGCCCATGTCTGTTTTCCTTCTCTGTTTACCCTTTTCCTTTTTTCTTCTGTAGGTTCTCAATGTTGTTTATTAAACTTAATACATAACTGTTACAAAATTTAAGATACTTATATGCTTAAGAGATGTTTTGAGTACAAAAAATGACAAGTTTTCCAGTATCTGTTGTTGAACTATTTTCTTGCCATTTTAGGGAAAATGTATTACTCCATCTCACTATAAAGACATTGTTGATGAACGGTCTATCATCAAACTATGTGGTTATCCTCTATGTCAGAATAAACTGGAGAATGTAAGTTGCTTTTCATTAATCCTGTTATCAAAGGAATCTTTTCACAATTTTTCTCTTGCATTTTATTTTTAAACTTAGAATATTAAGCACAGATTACTGTCCAATAATGAACCAGGCATTATATCATTCCATTTCAGTATAATCCTTCTGAAGTGAAACGTAAAATTTGATCAGTAGACAGCAATTAGTGTATGACAGAATCAGTTACTGTATGATCAGAATTACAGTCTGTGTATCTGTTTTGACAGTGATAAAGATGATTGAGTTGTGGCTTCATGGCCTTCCTTTGTGAATGAAAACAAACTTCTAAATCTTGTTCTTTTGTCAGTGTAGCAAAAGATGTCTATGAGAAGGATTGAAGTGAAAAAATAATAAATGCACGGATATTATTATGTGAATGCATATACATATGCTATGAAAATATGTGTCAACTGTGACAAGATCAAAGCTACCCTTCTTTAGGTATGATATGTCAGAGCTTAAGCAGAGCTCAGAGGTCAGTTAGATAACCTGTGATACAATACCAGTGCTACACGTGATTATCTGAAAAAAATCTACTCAAGTACAAAACAATTTACTGTTTTGGACTTCATATATTTGCACAGATGTTCATTTCAAAATTGTTACAGTTTACATGAGTTCCTCTGTGCGTTTGTCTGAGTAGTGGTGGGGGTCTGACAGTACAGTCTCACATGCATATAAATAGATCTGGATTAAGGAAGGACCTGTCTGTAATTGCTCAGCACTTACACATGAGGAAAGCTTCTGCCATGGCAGCTCCACTGTTTTATGTTCAGCACTGGTTTTCTTATGGAGGTGGCTTTTACTGATTACTGAAGTGTATATGATTAAAGATAAATTGCCTTTCTTACATCTGAGAAGGTGCAACATCAGAAGAATTGATAGAAAAGGTGGTCATAGTATGCAATTCAGTTAAATAGAATATATCACACATGTCCATATATGTGAACTAAGAATGAAGTTTTCCCTGTAGTCACGCTGGAACTGACAGTCTTGCTGATGAAAGTGTATTGTTTTAGGTGCCAAAGCAGAAGTACAAAATTTCAACAAAAACGAACAGAGTTTATGATATCACTGAAAGAAAGGTATGGTAACAGGTCTGTTTCTAGAATGTGTTTAATGGTGGCAACATCAGAAATGCATTTTTTAACAGCATTCATATAGTGGCTTGATTCAGAGGCAAATATGTTTGGTTCTTATGAAAATAATTTTCACAAACTGTTAGAATATGAAATTTTTTGTGCATTTCACTTTCTAGATGATGTCTTTGGTAAGATAAAATACATGTGTTTTCTAAGTTTAAACGTAACATGGAAAATTTTACTTGGATATCAGTTTGAATGTGGCACAGCTGATCTGTTAAAGACATTTGTGAAGAAGTGTTCTTTATTTTGCTCCAAGCATAGTCAGTGAGCTGTGATAGGGTCAAAGTGCACATCCTTTTCAATCACTGAAGTTTGCAGTAGTGTAGTACAAGTTACGTCTTATATATTCCTTAGTATTCTTTTTTGGGGAACATTTAGGTTTCTTTTTGAGGACTTTTCAACATAAAACCTAACTCTTCACAAAATACTTTTTTCTGGAAGCATATTCACACATGTGGTTGCATAAAAGTCATCTTTGCCAGTTCCCAGGATACGCAATCATCAAAAGACACTTAGACACTAAATGTAAGATAAATGTTACCAGTTACAGAACAAATTTCTTCAGTGTCACTAGTATGCATGCCTTTCCTCTGATTAAAACTCAGGGATACAGAAAATTTTAGGAATTTCTTTCTCAAGCAACCATGCAAGACTCCAACAAGAAGTGGGATGCTTTGCCGTCCTCCCTTGCAATGCAAGTTTGCAAATCAATTTTTCAAAGATGCCGCAGATTTTTAAGTGTTGTTCCACATATTGAAAAATACCAGGTTCTCTTGCTAACCAAAATTTTCATTATTAAACACCTGAATTTTAATGTATGTCTTTCAAACTGTATGAACAGCATATTGGGTTATGGGTTGCTCTTTGAACAGTTTGATTTGTTGGGGTTTTTTTAAATTATTGTTATATAGAATCCAACACTGGTTTGCTTCTCAGTATGTAATAAAAGTGCAGAAAGCAGAAAAATGGGGAAGAAAGAAGCAGCTAATTGTGGCTTCTGGGAATGAGACAGACTTGTTTGATAGGTTGGGTTTCTCAGGGGAGCTAAAAACCTGGCTATAGGCTTGAAAAGAAGTGTGTATTGGTACTTAATTTTACAGGCATTAAAAGCAATTACTTTTGTACTTTTCTGTGTATTAAAGTTGGCCTTAGTCATGTTTTCTTGCTTTCTCTCATTGCCAGTGCTTTTGCAGCAACTTTTGCTATAGAGCATCTAAATATTTTGAAGCTCAAATTTCCAAAAGTCCGGTATGGATGAGAGAAGAAGAAAAGTAAGTATAATCTTATACATTCATTGCACCTTTTGAGAATATTATTTCTCTATGCAAGCTGCAGTGGTAATTAAATAGCAGCAGCGCATCAAAATGATTTGGCTGAAGCAGAGGTAACTGATGTTAGCACTTTAGCTTAGCATGGTGTTTGTTTTAAAAGTGTTGCTGCTGAATGGATTACAGGAACTGACATGGTTCAGTACTACTCACATCTGCTTAGTAGACATGACCATGTTAGTTTAGAGGGCAGACTAGTCGTAAGTAATAGTTAACCCTATTAACTTTAAAATGTACTTACTGGGATTGAATTTTTACAAACCGTATAATGTACAGGATGAATTAATCCTATCCTGTTACAAGAGATTTTCTAATTTTAGTACAGCACTTGGCATCGATCTTAAGCTTAGACTGTGAACACTTGCATCAAAAGCAGACTATAACATGAAGAGCTTGTTTATATGATCTAAATTTCAGATTGCCCATTTCTTCTTCTTCCTGCAATACACATTTTGGAACAGTGTCATGCTTAGGAAATTAGCTTAGGAAACATAGGCTTGCAAATAATCAGTGGAGCCAGTGGGTGTCACTGTTGAACAATAAAGACTTGCATAGAGACTGTTCAGCAAATTTATTCAGCTTTCTTTCTCAAAAACACTACTTGTCATAGTCTCCTGGTTTTCAACAAAAGAAACTGGGTGGAGTTATATGTGTCTCATGAAATACCTGATCAGTGAGAGAAGAGCTTTAGAGCAGCCTGATTGGATCTGAGGTGTTCTAGGAGGTAAAACTAGACTCTTCATTAAAAGTTTAAGTTGACCAGTGCTTTTGAGGTATTGTTTTGCTGTCTTTAAGAAAAGTATTTCTAAAATCTCCCTTTATTCTTCACATCAAAAGCATATAGTTCTGCTATGCCTGACATAGTTATTTATTCTGGGTGGTGGTGGGGAGGCAGTATTTTCAAAAAACAAACAAACTCTCAGATAGTTCTTGGCTAGCTACACCTCTTTGCACAACCAGCGCATGTGCACACACCGATACACATTTACATAGTAGAATATCTGAAATTCCTGTGACAGAAAAGACTACAGCCTCCACTTAAAACTCTGAATAGTTATATGGAACTAATAATTTAAATCAGTCTGTGTTACCACCTTTAGTTTCCAAACGCAGCTTAGTGATATCTGTGGTGCAGCTTTCCATCTGTTTAAACCTGTGGGGTCTTTTACATACTGAAAGGTGTTTGTGCATTGACTTGCATTTAGTGCCTGCTTAAAAGGTTTCCTTTCATAGGACAGATGAGATTTTTAACATTTGGTATTGGATAAGAGGAACAGCATTGTGATGCTGCCTCATAACTGAATTGAAATAGATAAACTGCAAGTAGAGCTTTGGAAAGAAACTCATCAGAATTTGTTTAGTACTGTTTTTAGTTTCTGGAAACCTTTGAAAACCATTTTCTTAAAAAAAGTATAAACTGATAGCCTAATTTTTAACAAAGTAAAATTTAAAATAAGTGAAAATATCCTGAATATTTCTATTTTTGCATTAATTGGAACATCTTCCTATAACTAGCCCAGGATTGTCTTTACTATAGGAACTTCATGATCTATGAGGATCTTGGCGTGTTCAGTTTGTTGAAGAGGAGACCAGAGGGTGATTTGAAAGTAATGTACGACTAGTTTTAAAAAGTTAGAAAGATTACAGAGCCAAACAATTCTTGGTTGATGGCCACAAATAATTGCATGGATTGTTCAGGTTGGAGATTGGGAAAAAAATTGTACTAAGATTATGGTGGAATGAGACAGAGTACTCAGCAATGTTTTGAAATCTCCATCTTTGGAGGTTTTCAAGATTTAAACTTCATGAATATGTGGCTGACCTAACCTAGTGCTGGTGACAGTTGCATTTCAAGCAGGAGGTCAGACTAGAGCCTTCCAGAAGTCCTTTCTGACAAACATTTGTGTGATTTGGTGAGTGTGTTAAAGTCTGTTCACTGTAACAGCGATGTGCTGCGGGCACACGAGTCATGCTCTCTGAACGCGTGTGCACAAACCTGCTCTTGCTAGCCTTGCTTTGAACAGAGGGTGTTGGACTACAAGATCGTCAGAAGTCCCTCCCGAACTCAACTATTTTTGTATTTATGTGTATTTCAAGAGAATAGATTTAGTAGAAAATGTTCATTCTGTGTCTTCTTTTTGCAGACCACCAGACATAGAGCTGCTGAAGGAGGGACAGAGGTACACTGAACAATTTTTTTTTGTTGTTATGTGCATCAGTGTAGCAGTGCAAGTGGCCAAAGTTGCCCAGACCACTGGGGCTCCCCTCCCAGTTTTATCTATAGCTAGAAATTTTAGCATCATAGCAGATAAAAAGGGAATCTTTGACTTGCTGTGTTACAGAAAAGACCTTACTAGAACCTATGCAAAGGCTTTTTTTCTTTGTGATTCTAACCCAGCGTATTTGATCTGTATGATTTAGTGTACAGCTGCTCTTGGATTGTGTGTCTTAATTGAGCCTGTTGAAATCTGAAACAAATACACTGTTTGTACTTTGAATATTTTATGCCATCTATTCTTTATAAAGAAAATTGTGCCAATTATATGTGATGAAAGCTTCTGTACTTCTTAATCTAAAGGGTCTATATCAGCCAAAATGAAATCACACTACTCTGTCATCTCGCTGTACCTCGCTGTGTATTGTGCAACTTTCTGTTTGTTTTCTTTTGCAACGTGTTGCCATTAGGTGGCAAACTTACATATGCTGAAACAGCTCAGCTGTCCCCCTGATTTAAGGATACTGTATTCCTGTATGTGTTAGCATGCCTGTTTTCATTTTAAGATTGCACTATTCATGATGCTAAGTTTGACATTGTTCTGCTGTCTTTAATAATATCTTGTTCTTTTCTAAGTGCCAATAATCAGCTGAGAACTTGTTTCTCTAAATAGTCTCTATACTTGTCATCTTGATTGTAGAACAGTGCAACTCATAGAGTTCAAGAAGACTTTTAAAAGAGCACTTATGATTCTTAAAGCAAAAAATTACACTTCTGCTATAAGGGGGAAAATACTTTGTTTATCATTCTTACGTGAGAATGAAAAGCTATTGCAGGTAAAAGCCATTTCTTATTTCACTGATGGCTTGTGTTTTCTATTGTAGTGGACAGTCTGGAGAAGAGGTGAAACTACGTGATGAAGTAATTAAAGCATCTGACATTGAAAATCCTAGGATATCTTCAGATCCATGTGAACCTGCTCCTCATGACACAGCCAGTGACAGCAGTACTGATACTGAACAAGAATTTGTTTCTTCTGTCCTACCAGGAAGTCAGTCAAGTTCAGCCAGTTTTGCCCAGCAGTTGCACAGAAAAAGCATCCTCAAAAAGAAGCATGCTCAGAAAGTCCATGCCAGCCCTAAAACTGAAGATGCAGATGTGGTAGAAGCCACTGAACAACTCTCTCATTGTAAACTAGACGCTCAGGAAGAAATACATGCTTGCTCTGTTCAAAATGAAGTAACAGCACCACCTTCAAACAATACTGCTCTTGGGAAATCAAGTGCTTCAGAAATCTGTGAAAATATGTGTGGATCACAGATAGTTTTTCTAGGTGTGAGCAAAAGAGGAGCAGAACATCTTAAAAGAACACTAGCTAAGTCAACAGAATGCAGAAACCCTGAACTGAGGCATCCAGTTAATTCCAAAGGCAGTTTACTAGAAGTGCTTAGGCAAACACTTATGGAATGGAGAACTGAGGAAACTTTAAAATTTCTCTATGGCCCAAACTATACTTCTTTGTGTTCATCAGAGTGCATAGCATCTGCCATCCAGGAGACTGAAGAACTTGATGAGGATGACTTAGATACAGCTGATGATCTCAACACTGTTGCTGTAGGGGGGTCTGAAAACAGCTTGAATTACTCTTTACCTTTCACAGGCTCAGGTGGAATAGTTAAGCCTGTGCCTAGTTACGAAAAGTTAAAAGAAGAAACAGAGTTCCTAGAACTCCGAGTAAAAGAGTTCTATGAAGGAAAGTACATCTTGGCTGAAGAGGCAGCGACACAAGTACAAGCAGGGGAACATCCTAGCAAAGACAAAGTGAGTGGCTGGTGGAACAGTGTGGAGGCTGTATAAAGCCTGAACAGGCCTTGAAAGAATTATTACTTTGTTTCTGTTATCATAAGTGGATAAGTATCTCACACAGGGAAAGAGGAAATTATGTTAGCTGCATACTGTATGTTGCATCAGATTATGCAAGTGTCTGCCCATTAAAAATTAGTTTGGTTTTTTTTTCTATTCAGAGATAAGAGTTATTTAATGTTTAAGTATTTATTGATTATCTGTGACTATTTTGATGTACTGACTTTAATTAAACACTAGGTTATATCTGTTAAAGCTTTTTGTCTAATACAGGATGATCAACAGGAAGATCTCACCTTCCCACTTGTTGATTCAAATGCACAAATGCAGATTAGGAAGCGAATTGTCCTCGAAAAATTGACAAAAGCGTAAGTACCCTTTACTTTGGTGAATGTCAGTCTGAAGTTGGTGCTCATTCATCATTGTTTTAAGTAACAAGCACACTGTCCAAGGATGGGCCTGGCTTTTTCTAGGTGGCCCTTGTCATGACTTAAGCCCATTATTACCCTAAAGGACTTATTTCTGCAGCAGTCAGCTGTGGTACAGTTGCAGGTGTCAGTTTGCACAGTCTGCATGTACCAACTGCTCAGGTTCAAACTGAAACCTTGAAGTTGATTGAGAGGAGTGCAAATATTTGTTTTGTACATTAAGCATACTGTTACTTGTAAACAAATCTTTGTAATCCTTTAAGCAAAGGTCTTACAAAGAGAGTTTCTAATGCGTGTTTGGATGGCTGATATCAGTATGCCCCTAGCTACAACCATTAAAGGCCCTCAGAATTGAACCTTAAAATTTTCCAAACATCAGACCTTCTTCGCATACATAAAAGGGCTTTGGAGTCACAGAAAAGAGATTAAGGCATTTCTGATGTAGCTGTTAGAATTATTAAATTGTCGAAGTTGAGAGGACCTTGGAAATATTGTCAAGGCAATGCAGATAAATGAGTGTTTGAAGGTCATGATTCTGTTGGTTTTTGTTAGGGCTGTTTACTTTTCTGTCATTGTAGTTTGTGTTACCTAGCCAAACTAGGTTTTACAGAAGATTTTTTTTTTAAACTTAAAAATCTCACAACCAATCCCCTAGCCTTGCCAAAGAAAAAAAGAAAATCCTTTCTGTTTTTCTCTACCTGCACCATGTGTGGCTAAGCCGCAAACATGGAATCAAACCATCCCCCAAGTGTCTTGTCTGTAAGTGTCGATTGTTTTCAATTTCCTGAGGTGATGCAGTCGTCCTGTCACAATCAGGAGATAATTTTCATTGTGATAAAGTGACGAATATGCCCAGCATCGTAAGAGTCCTGTGTTCAGTTTTTGTAAAACATGCAGTGATACACAGGAGAACAGAAACCTTAAGTCTTCCAGTAATACTGATAACACTGTGTGTTATGTGCATATAATACAAATAACTGGATATTCAAATGCAAGAGAATATTAACTATTAAACAAGTAAATAGAGGCAAAAGTGTAATCCTAAACGTGAAAAGGATGTTATTTGGGAATCCTGACAATGAGTTAAAGAGTATGTGCAGTTTGTGTGGTCTATCCGTTTTTATACGCAGATAAGTAAGGAGGAAACCTGTCTTTTTCTCTCTGTTGAAATTTTCTGATAACTGTTATCTGGATTTCAACTATCAAGCTCATGGTGGACTGATACTTCTGTTGCATCTATGTGAGTCTGAGGTTAGCAGGTATATTGTGTGTGAATATCTCATTTAGACATGCAGTTTCCTTTTGTATTGTTATTTTTGAGCCAAGTAAATGAAAACCTTCAAAAAATATGTAAGGCTTGTAGTTCTGATCCTCGTAATTGTAAGAATATTTTTTCAGAACTGAAAGGTGAAATTAATAAGAATATGTATGTAGAACTATATTTAAATCTTCACGTTCACACTGAACCTAGAGTGTTTTATTTTTGAAAACAAGTGGTTGCGAAGTGAAGGTGTTGGTCCAAACACCGCACAGAGGCAGCTGAAATGAAAACTACAGGCCTGATCTGCTGCACAAAAGTCAATCTCTTCTCCTTTTTACTAACTTAGATAAGCTTTGGTGGAAGTCCTACCTGAGAAGAAATGAGACAGAGAGGAAAATGTATATTGACTGGTGTCTTCTTTCGCCTTCTAGATTATCTGCAGTTTTGGGCCCTCTTCAGATTGCTTCAGGTGATGTTTATACTGAGCTAAAAAGTCTTGTCAAAACTTTCCGGTGAGTATTGGTCTTTACTTAGAGATTCTTATGAATTGATTAATTAAACGTGCTGTTGAATGATTTGTGATTTGGGCACAGAGAGGGCCCTATTGCAGGTTTGCCCTTTTCTAGCTGTGTGTTCATGTAGGTAATGTCGCATTCCCTGCGGACTAACAAGTCAGCCCTTTCCCTGCTCCTGACAGTGGCTAGGTCACCAGGAGTATTTGTAGATTTTTTAAAAACTAGGCCAGTGGTCTCTGGAGAGTGCTGGTGAGTCTTTTAAGGGTTCTGTTACCTCGTCACCTCCTATTAAGTGTGAGTTTCTGAGATCTGTCCCTTTCTTTTGCTCTGGCTCCCTGCAGCTGGGCTAAATGGTTTTAATCTGATTAATAATTTTTACCACTAACTTCTGGAGTCAGTCACTTAGATCGGTCTTGTTCCTGATTTCAAAGGGAAGTAGATCTAGTGGGCACTTCTATCACCACATCTGCTGCTTCAGGCAGTAGGGCTAAAGACAGTATTTGGAAACAGTGAGATAAAGAAGGAGGGAAAACAGAATGATGGTAACTTCTCTGAACATTTTTAGGTTTTCTTTGGGAGACAACTCTCATAGCTTGGACCTGGATTGAGTCTTGCATCCTCAAGTATTGTCAGAAAAAGAGCAACAGCAGTTGCTAACTGTGTGTACATTGTCACTCTTGAAACTTCCTTCCCACATCCTCAACCGGCATGAGGTTTACATATAAATTTTCCAAAACTCATTCATGTGGCATGTGCCACAAGGAATCTAGGCTTTGGTGAATAGAAACCCAGCTCTACCCAATTCCTTATGATTTACCCATGTTTGGAAGGACGCCACTAAAACACAGATGCCTCTGTGCAAGATTTCTTACTGTGGAAGATTCTCTCTTCCTTTCTGGTAACTCTGTGCATTATCTCTTTTAAATAAAAACATTGATACTATTTGAATTTGATTCTGTGATTGCAGTCTTTTAAGTTCTGATTAACCTTTTATTTTAACAACACCACTGAAACCAGTGAAGGTATTTTGTATGTCCCATATAGATACCTATTATTTGAGTAAGATCTTTGTGTCTTAAAACAGATTAATTGCTCTACAGTTTAAATGCTTAATAGTCACTTTAGCTTATGGATTGATAAAACTGGAGAAACTACATTTGATGCCTTTCAAACTACTTTTCTATGATTGATTATTTAAGAAGGCCTGGAAGTTCTCAAAAACAGAACTTCTATTTTAAATAATTTTTCCTATTCAAAGATAATGGGGCATGAATATAAAGTTTTCACAGTGGTTTATAGCAAATGAGACTTAAAACCAAAATAGACTTCTAAAACATATATATATATATATAAAAAAATGTATACACGCGCGCACACACACACACACACACAAACACAAACATCTGTGGGTGTACGGAATGGAACCAAATCAAATTTATTCGGACTTTGACCCAATACCTGGTTCATGTAGCACTAATCCATCATAATTTAAAGGTCTCCCCTAATCTGTTTTGATCTCTTAGATAACACTTTGTGAGGTTTTTTTTGTGTCTTCTGTTAGGAAGTAAGTTGAAGGTAATGGTAGCAAGTTCTTGGTGTTCTCTTACTGTGAAGATTCCAGATCAGTTGCTTAGAAATTCAGGATTTTGGACAGGGGATGGTTAAAGACAAAATGCCTTAATATAATATATATCTCAAAATAACTGGAGTTTTATTGTCACTGATAGTAAAATAATACAAAAATACAGGAAATGGGGCCCAAAGGTTTTTATTGCTTCCCTTTCTCCTTCTTGATTGGGTTAGGGATATGGAAAGGTCTGTTGATACACTAGAGCTAGCTCATGCATGTTAAGATGAAGGCATAGACTTGAATCTCCAGGTTTAAGTTTATTTTAATATGAGTAGTCTCTTTAAGTATTGGATTGATGCTTTGGCAGGGAGACTTGGGATAAATCTTAAATGGTGTTTGTATTTACAGGGTATAGAAATTCAAATGTTACTTTCTTTGTTAATGTGGTTCAAATGCTTAATGACGATGGAGGAGCACTGATTAATGCTCATGCTCTTCCCTTCTTTTTGTACTGAAGATATTTCAGGCTGAAGAGCTTGCCAAAGAGGATAGTAATAAAACACATGGCTGTAGTAGAGCTTAGCTGAAGAAGGGTAAAAGAGCATGTGGTGAACTAAGCAACAACGATTTTCTGCTCCATTGGTTTTTAAAGGAACACTTGCAGTTCAGCCTCCTTTGGGCAGCATTTTATTCAATCACCACTGCTAAGAAACACACTAGAAAGATCTCAAGAGACATTTTAGAATGGTTAGAGCTCTTCCCAAACAAAGTCCCTCAGTGCCTGTAAGCTTTTGTTACGAAAACTGAGATGTCAAATAATTCTCCAGAGTGTGGAAGGGCACTTTGTTAAAATATCAAGAGAAAATTAGCCTCTTATATATAAATTGAGGAT
The DNA here is from genome assembly GCA_013397115.1 of Edolisoma coerulescens. Lineage (NCBI taxonomy): Eukaryota > Metazoa > Chordata > Aves > Passeriformes > Campephagidae > Edolisoma > Edolisoma coerulescens. The sequence continues at coordinate 840,008 of VWZW01007169.1, forward strand.
AAAGGATTTTGAATGTGTGGTTGGGTTTTTTTAAGGCATAATATGTCATTTTGAAAACAGGATTCCATCTGTATTTTATGGTTGCAAGTATTTTAATTCCCATTATGGAGCTTGTCATTGACACTGAACTCTACCAATGAATCAGATGTGAGATGTGTTCAAGACTTTTTGTCACAACTTTGTTTTATCATGCATCTAAGACAGTCTTTTAGCTTTTAAGTATATATCATGAATGTATGTTATCTGGTATATACACTTATTAATACTTATTTTACCTATTGCCATTGTTAAGTGAAATTTTAGGTTCTGGGTTTCAAGTCAATCTGTAGTACTTGGTTGTAGACAAAGTTCTGTGTGGAAATAGGGGAGTATCAAGATGTTAATGACTTTTTCTCAAGTAAATAGGCTTTTCTCAAAGGAAGCCTAAAGTTAAATAGTAACTCTTTTTTGCTGGTTGTCATCAAACTAAATGATGTTACAGTATGTAAATATGTTGCTGTTTTCCAGGAGGTAGAGAAGCTGTCTTTTATGGTTAAATTGGTCTAGTTGAAACCTAAAGAAAAACAATATATGCTTCAGTATTTGCCTGTGCTGCCCTGGATTAGTTAAACTTCACTCATCTTAGTGCAAGTTTTGGAAAAAATACAGGTAGCTGAGGTTTCCTAAAGTCACGACTTTACGTTCTTATCCCATGAGGTCAGTTTCCTGATTTACAGAATGGGCAGATTCTTGAACTGCAGTTATATATGCCCACACCTGGGAATCTGGATGTGGGAAGCAAAGGCTGCTGCGCTTGCAAAGATGCTGGGTTTACTGTTTTTATTTACTGTGGATTCCTCCAGTTTCCCTATTGGAGTTCCCTTCCTTTGCAGGCTGGGCACTAATCAGTTATCAGGAGGCCATTTGAGATGGAATTTCTATGCATCTTAGTCTTTAGTCCTTTATCCTGGAAGCTTCTGCCACTTGGATCCGTGTGCTCAGTCAGGCTCCTTCACAGAGTGTGAAAACAGCGTGGGTCCTGCTGGATGGCTGCAGTGTCTCTTGCTGGAGTGAACCACAAGACCCACAAACCAGTAACTAAGCAACCCATGTGGCTATTTGGGATCATCCAACTTGCCTGGCTTACATATCCTGCCCTACACAGGCCAAGAAAGTAGGCACATTCTGTTTTGGGAAGTTGCATATTGTTTTCCTTCTCTAGGTAGGTGAGGGAGAATTTGGCCAAACTCTTTTAACAGAAAAGATTTCACTGCAAAACTCAAATCACACACACAAAGTTTTGTACAGTTTTAACACTTCCACATTTTATGTTTATGACAGAAATCTAGTGACCTCTTTCATGGATTGTTCTGAAGTAACAGTTTTGGCTAGAGGCAAGACAAAGAACTAATGAACCGTTTTTACAGGGGCCCTGCAGTTCCCTGTTTTCTGAAAGCTTTGCTCTTCAGAGGCCTTGGTGTTGACACAGAGCTTGTTTGTGAAAGTGACTGCCCTTCCACTGCTCCTTATTATTTAAGGCTTCACACCTGTAGGTTGCTTGCTTTACTCTGATCTGCCTGAAATGTTTTTTTTTCCAGCTGCACAAGTGTTTTAGGACAGGTGTTGTACTGAAAGGTTACTCAGTTGCAGAGGCCTGACTGTTCATCCAGTGCAGTGACAGTAGAACAGCAGCAGATCCATACTGCCGTGTCCTGCTGGTTATCTGTGTCTTTTGACTACCTCCTTCAGAAATAGCATATTGATGGCAGTGACTAGTGTTCAGACCTTGCCAATCAATACTAACATTGAATGAGAGTTAATTGACACAAATAACTGCATCTCTCAGTTTGTGTACAAGAATGACACCTTCCTGTGCTCTAATCAATACTAACTCCTTGTAAAGCATTGAAATAAAGCTGCTTTCTCTATTTGACAGAGTTTCCCCAGGTGGCTTGGAGCTGTCTCTTTCATTGTGTCTCATCATAACAGATTAACTGGAATGTTACATATGAATTGCCTGTCAAGATGATTCCATCAGGCATTTCTTGGTAGTGTTTATCACTGTCATCAGTGTTGAGTCAAGATGTTCAGCCTTTGTTTTGTCTCTTGTTCTGTAGCCAGAAAAATGTAACAGTTTACCAGGTACAAACTTTGTTGCCAGCTAAATTCATTAGCTGTTTCAAATAATAATTGCTAAACATGAATCTTTTAATAACAAATATAATCAGTATTTGCCAGAACTCTTGGTTTTGGTTTGATGTGACAATTCCTGTGTATGTAGTGCAAAACATTGTTTTTCCTTTCATAATTGAACAAAACTCAGGTTGTTCAGACACTACTTGAGTGATCATTGCTTCAAAATCATATTTTGGTTTGAAGACTTAGAGATTTGAGGAGAAAAATGGGATAATATTGCTTTGATCATTACAAATTTATTTTATTAGTTTTTAATATCTTTCTGAAATAGAGAAATGCAAACAGATACTATAAAAGATCTTATTCATAACTACATTTTTAATCACCATTTTGAATATAATTTTGGGGAAGTAGTTAATAGAATTTGAATTTTAACCATGACAAGTACAAATACTTCTGTTTTCTAAAATTTTTACTTTTTTTCGTGTTTTTTGATAACTATATACTTGCCCAAAGTAATTTTTTTTTAAAGTAATCTTACTGGGGAAGAAAACCCTGGATTTGAATTTGTTGCCAATCCAACATGTTGATTTGTTGGAGCTTGCTTGAAATTAACTATCTTCACCAGTGCCTGTAGGAGTGGGTGTGAGTGACAGGGTGTCTTCATTCGGGATCTGAGTTTGTACAAGGCTTCATGGAAGGGAAACTGAAAACAAGAAGGAAGCAAACATAGGGAGGCACTTGACCCTCAGTTTATCTGTTGGGTGGTGCCATCTTCCTGAATAAAATTAATTTTTCTGGCTCTTTTGGGTGCCTGCATAGCCACAGCTTCATTTTTGACTGTGACTTTTCCGTGAAATTGCTTGTATTGAACACCATGGGTCATGCCTAAATTGAGACAGCAATTCACAGATGAATTGTTTTAACACATATTAGTACTTGACTTAAAGCAGATCTGTTTTATTAGGCAGTTCAGCCAAAGGGGTCAGCTGGTATTCAGTGCAGCAGCACTTTTGTTAAAAACCACCCATGTGGTTTTTTATTCACACCTCATTTATATGGCTCTTATATTTGCTCTGGCTCCCGTTGCATAAGTTAGAATTCTGGATTTCCATTTTAAAAACAAGAATCATCAGAGGATTGTCACCGCTGGCTTATAAAATTCAGTCTGTTTCCACGTCAGCTTTTACAGCAAATCTGGATCTGAAGCCAACAGGAGTGAAACTTAAGTGTAAGAAGGTCCATCTTTTCAGAAACATGTGCAGTTTGGAGAATTTCCCAGTGGGTATGAATGAGAGCTGGGCCCTCACAGCAGCCAGGACTATTTGTGATCAATTTTAAAGAAATAGCTTCTGTTCAGTCTTCCCCATCCCACTTGCATATAGAAAGAGGAGACATTGAAAATTCTGCAGTTCCTCCTTTAGAGGATGACAGAAGCTTGAGAGTTGGTAAATTGTTTAGATACAGCTGTAATTGCTTCATTATAACTCAGTGTATTAATGGTAGGCTTAAAATTCAGCTGTTAAAATCTACTTACTTTTACTCTGAAATGTACTGATTTTTTAAACATTATTTTTCAGGTTAACAAACAGAAATATTATTCACAAAATGCCTGAATGGACTCTAATTGCTATTGTCTTGCTATCTGTGTAAGTACCCTTAAATGTTAAATATTCTTATGTGCAACTGTCTTAATTAGCCTATTGGAACAAGATTTAATTTTCAGATAAGAGAAAGATTTCATGAAACTAATTGTGGAATCAACAGAAATATTTTTTTCATGCAAATGAACTAAATTTTCTTGACAAAACAGGGTTGTCTCCCTTGCATCAAATGTTAACAATGGACAAACTTAGGTTAAAAAAAAGCTAAGCTTTAGGGGTTTTAAAGAGGCTTTGCAGGATGAAGTAGGAGTATAATTCACCCTCTTCCATTTGCTGCTACCAGACATTCTTCCCCTCTCTGACATTACGACAAAATGACATGTATATTATATTATTTGGATTTGGCATAACTGTTAAGCTTTTCATTTCTCATTTTGCTTCTAATTTCTTAAAAGGTTTCACTTTTATGATTGAAGTCAAATTATTTCTATAAAGATATGTGTGCTTCTAAATAGTATAAGTATTCTAGCAAACTTCTTTTAGAGGGGAAATCTCTTTTAGCAACTCCCAAGGAATACTAGGACCCATTATTTTGTTTTTATGAGGATTAGCTTTGTTGCTTATGATTATGATACTGCAGTGCCTACAGTCCTCCTTAGCTTTGTTTTACTTACTGTAGAATTAAATTCTTTACAGTGATTTCCCTAATGGGAAGCCTGATTGTATTATAGTGTCTTTCAGTAAAGTTCTACACAGAAGCATAATCTACGAAAGCTGTATTCATATGCATCAAGTGAGTTCCTTAATTTGTATTTTGCAAATTCATGTACATCTCTGAAGTTGAGGACACAAACTTTGCAGTGTGTTAAACAGACACAAATCTGTATTAAAAGGTGAAGTGATGTTAAATGTTTAAGAAATCACTGGTGGTTTCACAGTGTCAGGCTCTGCCTTCCATTAGGGTTAAACCATCAAACAATCTTTGTATGCCTTGAGCTTGAATTACGAGATTGCAAAAATCTTTATTGCAGAGTCTGTTCATTACCGCGCTGCTGCTGCTTCTTTTGGGCTTCCTGGGTCACTGGAGCCTGTAGGACAGAGAAGTACTTACAGACATTCACAGGTCAGGAAGTTTTGTGGGCCAGCCTCATGGCATGCCCAGCACTGCACTTACTTTCCTTGATATTACTTCAGTCTGACACATTGTTCTGGCTTTGCTGTCCCAAGGAAGATGGTACCAGCAGGCATTAGAGCAGGCTTCAGCGAGCCTTACATCTGTGTCACCCAGCCAGATACCGCTCAAATGATTCATTAAATCAGAACACAGAAAGCAACTTTACTTGAATGCCTTGGCATAAATTTTTTATCAACTATAAGAACAAATCTTTTGTCATTTTTACTATATATTCTTATGGTTGAATTGGTAATTTGTGAAACAGATCTTATGAATTTTTCAAGTAGTTTCTGCACAGTTAAGGAAATGGTGTCTCTTTTTGATCAGAAGTTAAAATATGTAGCCAGTCTCTGCATATGATGAGCTCTAAATGTTTACATAAGTAATGATTGTTTTACAGCTGCTTTAAAACGTTATACGAGTGGTAGGCAGTCCTGGTATCAGTCAGTATAAGCAGAGAACCAAGTCTCCTTTTACCTTTGCTTACTAAAGGTCCACTCCTAAAGAAATTAATTTTATTTGATCATAAAATAGAGTAGATTTTATTTATAATATTAGTGAAATCATAAATAAAATCTCTGCTGATTTCTGCTTATTGTAAGGTTCTTGCAAGCTCCTGATCTTGAGATTTTGAACAACTTCTCTCAGCTGCCTCTTAGGAGAGAATGTGGAAGAATGTAGGTGGGATAGAATGAGTGTTAAGATTCCTCTTATAAGATGATGCATGTTGCATAATTTCCAGAAAGATTAAAGTAGAACATTTAATTATTTGCAAGTTCTAATCAAGCTTGAGTATTTAGTGGAAGCCAGGACTGTGCAGGGAAAGGCTACCGAGGACCTGGACAACCCCTCACAGACAGGTCCTCACTCAGGCCTTTTCTCAGCTCCTGCAGTCTCCCAAGGAACCTGTCATATATTGCTAATATTTCTTATAAAAAGAATGACACCCTATTTAAGTCTTCTCCCTTAGCTGTACTGAGACATTTTGCATGTTGGAGCACATCTAATGTCAGTCAGACCATGGAGTGGTGTGGGGCCTGAGTCAGAGTGGGTCTTCAATCACACTTTCACAACATCTATTCACAGGTCTTGACCTGGTTTCAGACATAGGACAACCATTTTACTGCCAACACTAAGCAGTAAAGCTGCATGAGCAATGTCCTGGTGGAGGATAATGCTTCCTCTTTCCAGGTTGGTGCCAGACCATACTACAGGTATCCCAGGGTTCAGGGATTACAGAAGGCAGAGTGAACATGGGTTTCAAAGTATACATCAGAAAAATCTAAGACTTCAAGTATTTTTTGTTTTGCATTAAAGGGGGCAAGGTTGTTTTGTTTCAAGCAGCAGCTTTTGGACTTTGCTTGCACCCTATTTTGTGCATCAATGTTGTGGCTCACCACTTCCTTCTCAAACATATATGGCTAGTGTTTGCTGTAGGACTTGGTGTACTTAATTTCACAGTGCACTTTTAGAGTGCCCCAACCCTTTCTGTGATAAGGTACTGGACAGAATAACTGTTTTCATTACTGCTGTGTTGAATTCTAGTGTATTATGGTATGATCAGGCTGCCCTCTTTGTTTGAGTGTGCATATTAACTCTTTGTAGGATACACCATGATGGATATCATTAATGCCTAATTTTGGTGCTTAAATTAGACCCTAGGCTCACTTCATCATCTCCAGGTCCTTGAAAAGCTGCTGAAAGTACTTATGGGCCCTTGAGTCTACTGACTGCTAAAGAAACCTGGGCTTCTCGTTCATTGAAATAAAGTGCCTGGAACTGGACAGTGTGACATGTCTCAAAGCATAAAATGTTGGAGATTTCAACAGTGGAGTACTTCATGTTCCTAGTGAACAGTTGGATTTATTCAATCAAATTATTGTATAAAATATGAACACAGCCAGTCTCTGCCTTTATTGAAAATCTAGCCTGAGGCACTCCTGTGAATATAGCACATTCAGCAATGCTGAATCGACCTTTTTAGAGTACACTTTGACAGCCAGAGATTTATGTTCAAACAGTGGTGTTCATGCCTGTCATGGAGTGGGTGACTCTTAAAAATTATCTGTAGATCAAACTTCTCACTTAATTGTAATTTGTAGTAATTTTGGCATAGGTAGATTTTGGTTTCTTCCTGTTACATTGTTTAGTATGTTAAATAATTTTTTTTTGTTCTAGCAATAGCTGCTTTATAATGTATTTTAAACTAGAATGCAGAAGTTGCATCTTTTTCCTCCAAAGAACTTTGCAAGATATCAAATGAAGCAGATAAATATATATAAATACAGTAGTTCAAGAAGGAATGGAGAAAGCAGTGGGAAGATTGGTTGCTATACAAGCATGGGCACTTTCTGTTTTTAGTGTATACCCCTGGCACAGACTAATGGAAAGCTTTCAAGATATTTTCAGGAAATGTCTGCTTTCATCTTATTTATCTGAGCTGGCTGGTTCCAGTGAACTGTGGTCAGCTTCATCTACAAAGCCTATGCAAGAGGTTCCCCCGCTAAAAGCTTTGAAGCATTTCAAAATGTTCTGGGATTAGTTTATAAGCATTTGGCTGCAGTATTTAAACAAACTCAAAATGACCATGATCACTAAACAAAAGCCATCATTATATGTGTGCAGCCACTTTAGATAAATGTGTCATGTGGAGATGTACTCTAGAGGTTTACTCTCTTGGAGATAACAGTTCAGGAACGGGAGAATCTTGGATTCAAGTATGTGTTTTTACTCCTCTGCACACGAGAGCACATCTATTGCTCAGAACTGACATCTCTAAATTATTTTAGGAGGAATTTAGATGTTTCTGATATCACTACTGTGTTCTTATCTGAAAGTGTCTGAATGTTTGAAATGTACGAATCTAATGGACAAGTACATATAGGATATGAATCAGACTTGCAGAGTGACTTTTTCCTACAGAAACCACATACAAGTCAGCTGGATGATCTTTTATTTAGCATGTCTGATGATGGAAGTTTGGTTCCTTGTTTCAGCTGAGAAAAATCATTTATCATTAAGCTAGAAATATGATTGTTTCCCATTTTGAAAAAGAGCTGAGCTTGCAGTACCAAGAATCCAAAGAGTCTTTTTATAAAAGCATTTGAATGTGGTTATAGTGTTGTGTCTATCTGTAGAGTTATATTATTGTGGGAAATAGAGAAAGGCAACTTTGTCTTTCCACATTAAAAAGTATCTTCTTCCCTTTTTTTCTTAATTTTAGGCTGTCATTTGGTAAGTGTGAATTCAAATAGATTTTCTGTTAAGCAGTTCTTAAGTCTGTTAAGCAGTTTTTCTATTAAGCTTGCTTACTTATCAGCACTTTCTAAGCAAACTTGAAGCTGATTATTTGGCATATTGTGGACATGATCAATATTATCTTAGTTCTTTCTGCATGTTCCAGTATTATTTAGGAAACATACATAGAACAGTACTGTGAGGGATTTCAGTGTTGTTAATTGCGATATCAGTCAGTGCCACCTTTAAAATCAATTAAGTATCTTCATCTTTCGTAAGGGAGAAAATAGAAGAAACCTTAACAGTTTCCAAGAAGGTGTTTCTCCTGGAACAAAAAACCCCCACAGTTGCTGCAGTGATGTTATGCAGGAAGTGACACTGTGAATGTCACTGCAGCCCATACAGCTGCAGTCTTTTCCATTCTGGTATTCTCATGGGTAGCCTTCTAAATGGGACATTTGGATGTGCTTTCATGTATGCCCAGCACAAACTCTCTGAGTCCAGGATAATTACAGTGCTGGTGCTTGGCTTCATCAGCAGGAGTGGAGCCTTAGCACATGCTGTGTCCTGGCCTTCTGCTGCACAGAGTTAGGAGGGTTGGCTCAAAAAGCTGTCATCTCTGCACCTGCCAGCTCTGCTGCCCAGTGCAAGGGAAGAGCAGGGGCATGGCTGTCTGCCAAGTGTCTTGGAAATCCCTCCAAGAGATAGAAATCTGCATGTTCCTAGCAGCTGTGTATGTGGGCATTCAGACTGACATCATGCACAACCAGCAGAGCTATAAATCATCCTTCGTGGTGGTGTTCTGACAAATCTTTTTGTTAGAATCTAGAAATACCTTTATGTGAAACATCATTTTGGATCTTCTGCTTCAGTCTGTTGGCAACGTTATATTCCAGATATACTTGTGAATTACGAATATGGTAGTAGGGAAAGGACTTTCTTCTGACACTTCATTTTAGCCTTTTGTGTGAGTGAGTTGTTGCCACTTGTGTTTGAAGTTCTGAGACATAGCGTGCTATGTTTCAGAAGGCTGCTTCAGCATGTTGACTCATTGGGGAGCTGACTTGGTCAGTGGAGTTCATGTCCCATTGAACTTTATGCCACAACTATGATCAAGCAGATGGAAAAATTGCCCAGAGAGAGAGAACTGTTTTAAATTATGTTTCTTTAAAAGATACACATTGAGAAGATTCCTTTCGTAATATCATGTTTTTCCCCCTTCCATAATCAGTGCTTTGCTTATTGGAAGTCATGTCATAAGTAGTACAGTTGTATAGAAGTTGTACAGTAGTAGTAATACAGACAGCTCTGAACTTACGCTGCAAGTAAGACATTAGTAATTCACACTGTCACCAGCTGCCCTAAACTTAGTTTTAAACTAAATGTATTTTAACTTCATCCACTGAGCAAACTGAAATGTTCATGTTGCAACTGAATCCTGCAGCTATAGCCCTATGAAAATATACTTGCTTCCTTATTAATAATTAATCTTAATACATTCAATGCAAACATTTTTTTATCATGAAACATTACCCATCTGTTAAAAGAAAAACATGACTGGCACACACTTGAATCTTTTATATTCAGAGTTTTCATTTTATCTTAGTTAACTTTGTGAAGAACAGCCTACTTCAGTGGGGATATGACATATAAGTAGTGATTTTGACTAACGGGAAACTTCATTGTAAGACAAAAATCTGTGTTAATTTGGTTTGTTTCTGAACCAAAAAAAAAGTAGAGACGCACATCACTGGAAAGGCCAGTACAGCTTCCTGTTGTATGATCCCCAGGTATTTTGTACCAGCAGAATTTTTAGCATGGATTCTGGATTAATGTGTTTGGTTCCATGCAGGTAGTCATAATGGTACCTCTGGTAGGCTGAATGGTGTGAACTGTTCTTCTTCAGCACTGAAATAAATTGTGCCCAAAGTAGAAGTACTGTATTCCTTAACCCTTCTGGAACCACTATAACAGAAAAACTTTGTAAAAAAATCCCTGTGAAAGAGCAGTATTGTTTGAAGATCTAATCATTCCTCTCTTATGGTACTTGATGGAGATTATGGAATGTAAAACCTCTTAACACCAAACAGTAGGGGTGTCTAGAAAGGCAGTATTTCATTCCAGAGATTCTAATTTCCTTTCTCATATTGCTGTTGAAAATGTCAGACTTGACATGACAGACAATATTTTTTTCTGTGAAGTTTGTAATGGTTTTTAAGGAGGAAGAATCCTAAAGCCGATTAAAAACCATGAAAGCCCTAAAAATATTGCTTTATGATTGAATTATGTCTTAGAAAACAAAATTATTTGAATGATTGAGCTTTTATAATTTGTTTGGATTAACAGTGGTTCACAGACCTACCTGAAGACGCAACTGCCTATGTTATATCATATGGGGGAAATAGATGCATTTTATTTTTCATATCAGTAATGTTATATTGGAGAATATTGGTGGTGCTATAGTATTCTACAGTGACCAGGAATAAACTAAAAATTACTCAGATGCATGAAAATTTGGAGGGAAGGGGAGAAGATTAACTTAGAGAGGAACCTAATTATTTTTATGTGATAATTGATAGTGGGCCATACTCTGATGGAGACTTGGTTTTGTGTCATGATACTGTAGGAATCAAATGTAAAGGCAGTTTGTACTTCTCATTACGTCTCATGTTACTTCTTGAGATGCAAAAAATTTTGACACCCAGTGGCACTCACCCAGTCTGGCAATTAAGTTCTGACCTGAAGTGAGAAGTTAACAGTGAAGGCAAAAATGTACAGTATTTTCTGAAATCTTTTCCTTTTATATTTATGGAAACAGAAAAATACAGCTTCTTATGGGAAGGAAGGAAATGCATATCGCCCAAAGTAGATGACGCATAAAGTGTTTCTCTAGGCAGTGGGCTATGATAAAGCTCTCAGAATTTACAGACAATCCAAGCCAGTGGATTTAGCATCAGGGCAGGTGGCTCTTTTTACAGAAGTGTAATTAAAATAAATACTTGGGATAAGAAGACTGCAACCAGTGAATTGACCAGAATGTTGTATAAGTAAACATAATCATATCTTCATAAAATTTTGGCTGGCACAATAAAAAGAATCTAGAACAATCATGTCTGCAGCGGTACATGTTCACTTCCAGTTCCTCCCCAAGAGGAAAAGTGTGCTTTAATTGGCTGGTAGCAAACATAACCAACCAGTATGTGGGAGGTTATTGCAGAAACTGCAAAGTGTATATGTATAATTGCATACAATCGGTGCAAAACCAGCATCAGTGCTAAAACTTTAGATGCTTGGCTGTTGAGAGGATTGAGATGCCAGCATGTTTCATTTTGATGTGTATCACACTCACACCCTATGTTCCGTGGAAATGCATATTTCACCCTCTCTTCCACCCTCTGTCCAGGTGAACATCTTAAGAAGACACTGTATAGATCTAATTAATTCATCATAAAACTCAGTATTTCTGAGATGAGGTACTAGGGTTTTTAAAAAGTTAAAGAATAGTTGAGATTTGTCTGGCTCTTCATATTTGCTCCAAACCTCATCACGTATTCTGCTGGTTTTAGGCATGTGTTTAGTTCAGTCTACTTTCACAAATCAGTGTTAATAGTGCTCTTCTGCTGTAGAGCTGGTAAGATTGAGATTAAGGGTAGAAAAGTGATTTACTGGAGATCATCAAGCCAGTCATAGATTAGGAAATAAAACAATTAAGCAGGAAAGGGGTTTGGGGTTTTTTTGTTTTGGTTTGTTTGTTTTAAACCTGTGTGCTGTTATTTCTGGGGAAAGATGCTTAAGAATCCATAACTTTCAGGGATTTCTAAGAATCTCATTTTGAGAAGTCCAAAACCACGCTGGCATTTCTTTTCAAAACTGGGAAAGGCAAGTAGGAAAGTGTTGAGGTTGTTACGTTTAATTTCTGAATAAAAAAAACTTGGACACAGTGTAAGCAACGCTATTCCTAGCATGTCTCTTTACTCAGCTGCATTATTCCAGGTGCTTGATCTGTATACTGGACTGTAATCAAGTTACAATGTTAAAAAGTTGTGAAAGTAAACTATGATCAATTTTATGATCGTTGTTTCCCTAGTAACTGAGCACAGGTGAGTACATTTTATAAAGTCAAGTATTGACCTTATTTACCTAAGCATATTGCATTGTAGCTGTTTTAACTTACTGTAAGTCAGTATATTTTGTTCTGTCTTTTTTGAATTTTTTTTTCTTCCTACGTATCACTAAGGTCATGAATTGATAGGAATATCCATATGTGGAAGAATGAAGTTCAGCACTTGGAAAAATGGAGATAGATAGATAGAGATATATATATATATGTAGATATATATATATATAGATATATATATATATAAAACCAACATTTAATTCATAAAATGTATCAGGTTTGAATATAAAGTCATCTTTTAGATACTAAATTTTTCCAGTGTATGTGCACAATAATTTATACAAAGATGTGTATTTTACAAAGTACTTAAGAGGTTCAGGTTCTCAAAAGCTTACATTTTAGTATTCTTTAATCCAAGACTTATACCTGTGCTTAATTTCATGTAGCTAGGTAGTCCAAATACTTCAGTGGCGTAGATTCCAGTATTTGAGAGGTGTCACACGAACACCTTGTGGAACATAAAAAAAAAGGAAAAGAAGACTGAAAAGGATGAGAGGATCAATTTTAAAATAAATTTTAAATGTACTAAATTTAAAATTTTGATAAATTAAAGAAGAGGGAGAAATGGGAATAAATTATCAAACTGAGAAGTACCTTTGATCTGTCAGCTGGTTAGCAGGAAACAGGCTTCAAATAAATGGAGCTCTTTAAACAAAGCCTGTCCTTGAAACGTGTACATAAGAAACTTAGATTTGTTCGGGAGAAACAGCTGATAGTGATTTCTTCTGGGTTCATATTATGAACTTTTTTTTGCCTTGGCATTATGCTGATAAGTAAGCTAAATTAAAAGTTTGTGGAACAAATCCCTGTATGAAGGCAAGGGCTTTAAATGGCACACAGTATTACAGATGTTCTAATGCTTTGTCTGTGAACTAACGTTGTAGTCATCTTTTGGAATACAGTAATGTAGACACGTGTACCACACTCCGTTTGTTTTTTAGAAAATCATCCTGCAGTCATATCTGTTGTACAAAACAGTGAAACAGAGTCTGATTCCCTGAATTTTGTAGAAACAAACTCTGGATAAGAAATCGTAGATGTTATTGAACTGGTTTTGGTGCTTCCTTAGTCTTCTTGTCTGGCTTGAGGTCTTTCTAATCCACTGTTAAAGAAATCTGGAAGTGTTGTTTTGCATATAATTGCCCAAGTAATTGTTTTTTGCCAGACCTGTATGATATTTGTATTGATGGCAGTCTTGGTAGTCATTTAAAAATGAGTCTTTGGAAATAGGGTTCTTAAATATCACTATAACAGGAGGCAGATAGAACCACTGCATATTATTATTGTGGCTTTAAAGGAGTCACGGGTCCTGGAATTTTTGTCACTCCCATTGTTAATAGCAAAATATCTCCAGAGTATTGGCTGTCATCTTTCTCATTAGACAGGCTAAGCCTGGGTTAAAAACAGCAGTCCCAGAGTACCTAATGAAGCCAGTTGCTTTCTGTTACAGGATCAGCATAATGCTAGCAAATGCTTGCAGGCAATGGGATGTCGTTTTCCACCTGCTGAATGTTCTGAAATGTGTAGTTCCTTACCTGGACAACTGATGAGGGAACTGACTTTATTCTGACCTTAATGTATGCATACATAAGGTCAAGACACTTGCTCAGAAGGAACATTGCAGGAGTGATACTGTGTGAGAAAACCCAGTGGTGAGCAATTGCAAAGGCTAAAATAGTTGTGCAAAGCAATAGACTTCTAAGTTTTGTCTCAACGGAATAGAAATTGTTGCTATTGTGTTTATGTGCTACTGGTCAGTCACAAGGAGCTGAAATATGAGAATAGTGAGAAATGCCATTTTCTAGGTACTTTCTGAGAAGAGTTGTATTATTAATTATGTTGTGGCAAAATAGTATGAGTTATGTGAACTGAAAGTTCCAGATGTTTAGCTAATTTTTGAGGCATTTAAAATTTTTTTGCAGTTATTTGTACATAGAATGTACATTCTAAGGCATGTTGCCTGCAAGTATGCAGTGTGCAGATCTGACACAAATAGCACCAAATGGCTGTACTGAATTTTCACACCATTTGATGAAATGTCACCATGAGTTCTTTGAACACATCATTGATTTTCAGACTTATTTTGGGTGTTCCTTTGCATTAGACCTCTACTTTGCCTATAAAACTAATTACTGGCCTAATGATAGAAATTTTTTTATATATGAAAAAGTTTTTTACTTGTCCTTCACTAAAAGTCAATGGTCATCTATCTTACAGAAGTTAGTATTTTGAGGACAGTCTGAATTTACTTGAGTTTTTTCCTTTCCTGTGTCTTTTTGTATCAGTGCGACATTACTATAAAATTTTTTCATTGCAGGATCTTTGTAGTTACACAGCTGTTTGTTATAAATAACAGCTAGCAGCTGATGGAGGGATCCTTAAATTTCAAGGGAGAGGAAGAAAGTGGCATAAACAATACATCCTGATATTCATGTGAATTGTTTGTTTGTTACGTTAAAAAAAAAACCCCAAAGATCCAGAACATTTGAATTTTCTTAAATCCATTTTAAATGAACAATTTTTGTACCTGATAAGGTAGCTCTAAGTCTGTTGCCCCAACTCTTCTCTCCTGCGTAGTTTCGTTAAAACATTTAAATGTCTTCAAAAAACTTCTGTATGGAGCTTAATGGAAAAACAAAAGCTGAACTCTCCTATGAAGGGAAAGACAATAAATGACTGCTCACATGGAATGTCACAGTAGAGCCTGCAAAGTATTTTGCAAATGTACACTGGGCTTCCAAAGCCCTTGTGAGGAGAGCGTGGTGTGACAGAGGAAGCTGTGCTGACAGCCTGTGCCCGAGTCCCTGCCCACTGTCCTGGGGAGTGGTGGGGTTTGGGCTGCTGCAGCTCTAGATGTGCCCCAGCCTCTTCGCTTAATTGCCAGTCCCCTGTTTCGATACAAATAACTCATTGGGGGGGAGAGGGTGGGGGTAAGAAGGAAAGAAGGAAAAGCAGATCCATTGTCTTTTTTTTTCAGTTGATAGCAAGCACTTCTATCAAATGCTGAGATAACCCCTGCTGCTGTAAAAAGGCTTTCCTTTTACTGTTAGTCGTATCCATCTGGCTACACCACAAGTGAAATGGTGGCCCCACTAAAAGGGAATGGCAGTTGACTTACGTCTGGACAACAGCTATATTAAAAATGTGTGTGGAAGGTGAACTTGACACGAAGAAAAAATATATTTTGCGTAATTCTATCTATAAACACATATCAAAGAACATATTTATTGAAGAGACTTGTAGAAGCTGCATAGGAAAAAATGAAGGTAGTGGAAATAATTAACTCAGTTAACTTTTGAATGAACCTTAATTTTTGCTGTATACTTGGATTATATAGGAATTCCAGCCGTTGATTTTGAATCAGTGTTGGTAGCATTGATTTAAATGTAGTGGACAAAAATTTTAAAGCATGAATAATTTAGTTTCTTTTGCCATCAGAGGATTAAAGTGCCTGTGCTGGATTCTGTGGACAAGTCAGTACACAATAATGAAAGGAAGTTAAATAATAAATAAAACATAAGTTGCACTTCAGTTACAAAATTCTTGTCTTTATGATGAGAATAGAATCTTCAGGCTATATTTAAAACTACACCAGAAATGGCTTTTTTATCTCAGTAAGAAAATTGCCTGTTTATTTCTGTCAGTTGTTGCTGTTCAATACTGTGGGCTTTAGAGTGTTTTATCTTTCATTAAGAAAATACAGTATGGAAATATATTGGGGGAGATTACAGAAAACTGCCCCTGAATGCCTGTTTCCTCTTTGACCGATTGGATATGGTAACAAAAGGACCCAGACTAGAGACTGCTTTAATTTCAGAGTTGCAAGTGTCAGATCATAATTACTTTTTTCCAGTACTAGTACAGTTTAATTTAAAAGACTCAATTTCAAAGATATATTTAAATACTTTTGCATCTTGTTTGTAAGTTAGATGCTTCCAGTTCAAGATTGTCTGTCAAATATTAATGTGTTCTAATGGAAAATGTTCACTCTGGAGACAGCCCTTTGCTTTTAAGGGTTTGGTTTTTTTTAATGTTGAGTTTTTTAAATCATGCTTGAACTAAAGTTAGAAGAAACAAGTGGGGATTTGGGTTTTTTTTCACTGAAACTGTGAACATAACAGCTAAATTACGTAAGTTGAGGCTGTCATATTTTCTAATTTCTGAGCATTTGTTTAAACATAGTAATTAAGTGTAACCACCTAATTACACCAAAGTTAATAATTTTTTTAAGCTCCCTGGTGTTGCATCTTTATCTTACAGCTACACTCATGTTGTTCTTCAGATCAGCTTTCTGTTCAATACTAACTTTGGCCTGATGGATGCATCATACTTCGGGATTTAAGATACTTTACTAACAAAATTGCAGTCCCTAGACCAGTGTACTGTATCTAGTGAGATACTGAAAGTGAGAGGTTCTACCTCAAATTAAGCAAGCGGTCAATGTATTGTGAAGAACATGCAAAATTACAGTGATGCTTTCAACTTACTCTGTCCAAATGTGTGAGCGCCTTTGGGCATGAAATGAAATGAAATGAAATGGATAAATGCAGCAAGTGTTTGGGTTCGCCTCGTCAACTGAAGCACTATCACAGGTGATTGATACACGGCAGCACTACAGTTGTATGTACAGGCAGATGGTCTGTGGGCTGCAATGCACATCTCATTCACTGAGGTTTATTGCTGATGTGTAATGCTTGTTGGATTGACTCAGTCTAGCCAGTTGTCTTAAACAAAACAATTGCTTTTGTTTAATTAGTTGTGTTGGAGACTTCCTTAGAAGGAACATAACTAAAATGGAATCTAAAAGTGTATTCTGTAGAACTGCTATATTAAAATAAAGGCCTTTCTGATTAGTAACATTTTTATTGCATTGCTAAGCCCATCAAATCTGTAACATAAGAGTAGTGCAAATATATTTTGAGTGTTTTAAAAAAAAAAAACCAACCAAAAAACACTGCAGGCCTTCTGTGTTGGTGCAGTAGAACCCATCAGAATGGCATGGTTATCTGCATGGTCATAGCTGGAGCAAGAGTCTATCGATCAGAAGTTTGTTGGCACCCTTGTAGCGCATACACAGCAGTCTGTGGCTGTGTTTTTATTGGGGAAGGGGGAAAAATGCTGCCTGTAGTGCTGCCAGCTTGCTTCATTTTTGTGTTCTGAAACAGGTGTTAAGGGAACTTTTGTGATCATTCATTAGTTCAACTCCATCGTTCTGATAGAAAACTAGTTATCAATGATCCTGGTTATGATGATCTTAAAAAATTAAGTCTTAAGTGACTAAAACAAAAGGTAGAAACAAACAGAGAATAAAAAAACCCAACCTTTATGTTTTAATGGTTAAGGTAAGAGTCTTACTTACAGTGCTTAAATACCTATAACTGGCAGAAAGATATCTTATTTTCCAAAGCTTACTCTGGAAAGAGAGGTAGTGCTTGCCTGTTCCATCACCCTTCTTCTATACTTCTGTTCTTATTCAAGTTCCAAGCATGCCAAACAAGGTAAGGGACTTAAAAAATTGTGGTTAGATCCATGGCTTCTGCCACAACCAGTGGCTTTTATTTTTTTAAGCTTCTATCATTAGAAAAAAAATTAGGAAGACTGGCAATGCCTATGTTTTTCTAGGAGGAGCTTATTATTAGTCTTCTGAGAATTAGCATATGGCTTTTCTTCATGAGTATACAAGTGCTTTCCATGATACGAGGACAACTTATGTGCACTCAAATTCTCAACAATTTATGTATAATTTTAAGTGACCAATTTTGAGGAATGGGAAGGAACCCAGCTCTTATGTGGTTGTGTTTTTACCCCTGTTTTCAGGTGTCCGTTTCAGAGAGCAGTAACTGACTGGTAACAAAGTGGTGGCTTTGGAAATTTTAACTTTTTTTCAAAGGGAATCACAAAATTCATCTTAAACAGAAAGTCCAGAAAGCTTTCCCTGAGATCCAGTAGCTGAGGGAATGATGGTACTAGACAACTAGTTTGGGTTTTTAGAAAGAATATTCACACCCCTGGATCGGAAATGCCAATTAATGCTTTTAACTACATAAAAATTTTGTCTTTTCTGAATGTATTCAGCTGTCTTTGTTAAGGTATGCATAGATCTAAGAACGAGTTGCACACACTACCATATCAATTAATGAAACTTATTCCTAAAAATAATTTACGTTAAACTCCTAAGTATACTTGCCAGATGTTTTTGTAAGGCAACTGATTCATAGAAAGCTTGGGTCTTGAGCTGAAGCACTGAAACTTTGTAAACATTTTGTGGTAGCCAGATGTCCTTTAATAGCTGGATAATAATTATTCTTCCCATGAATTTCACTTTTGTGGGTTTTTTCTTGAACATGTAACATATGTGCAGTAGCCAGCAAATACAAATTTTATCAATCAGATGCAGTTTGACATTTTTAACACTTTTTAAACGTTACAAGTGCCTGTTTACCATATGGCGTAAGTGGGTGTGCAGGAAACGACACTCTCATCAAGTCTGATACACTACTTTTCCATTATCTGAGCATGAACATTTCCTTTTAGTGGCTCTGCTGAAGGCAAGCCTTTGAAGAATGGGTGTGTAATTTTGGACTGTAACATTTACGTTTGTGTGCTTCTGTAGGTGGTTATTTTAAAATCACTTAATCCTTTAGTTTTTCTTATTTTTATTTGACTTTATTCATAAAAGTTTGTTCCTGATTAATGTTGAAACATGTGAAAGAGGTAACAGAAAAGCAAAATTTTTATTTTCTTTTCGTTGTTGCACTAGCTAGTTGTTACTACTGTGATCCCAAGTATCCCATTTCCTGTTTATATTCTACATCTTTTGAAGACACTGCAGACTTTCAAGGGAATTCCACAATCTCTGAACTGAAGTCCTGTGTATCATTAAATTGAATTAGTCATCATCATTTCTTGAGAGATAGGATCATTGTAATTTTCTGTGACTTCAAGATACTGTGCCCAAATGCTGTTCTGGCTTGTTTGCATACAATTAAGGTTTAATTCAGTTAAACAGTCCCTCAATACTCTCTTGTGCAGTCCTTCAAATATACATTGGACCAGTGTTAGAGCATGTAATTTAGCACTCCATGCAAACCAGCAACTTGTGCTTGCTCCTTTACCAGACAAAAGCTTCTGCTTCTGCTCCAACAGCCACCTGAAAGTAGAAAAGTACTTGATGATAACTGCTTTTCAAATGACAAGTTAAAGCATCATTTAAAGGTCAGAAGGACACAGTTTTCCAAGAGAAAAGTGTTTGTACATATATTCATAAATATTTAACATGTTGTCCCATCAAGATGCAATTTTTAACTAATTGGTAAAATCTTGCTGGTGCCTGTCTGAAATTACTTGTTGATTTAGTCTCTTGCTTATCAGATAATCAGTAGCTTCATTAGTTTTAAAACAAAGTTCAGGTAAGAAAAAAATTGATCCATGGCTAAAACTTTTTTTAACTTCCATTTCTCAATGTTTAATGCCTGGCAATTTCTCTGAAAATACCAATACCTTTTTCTTTCTTTCTTGGTGTAAGCTATAATAGTTATAATAGTTACTCTTTAAACAGTGTGTCTTAAACAGGGTCTGACATTTAGGACATGTTTGTAATTCATGAAACTATGTAATATCACCAACTGCTGTTCCAAACAAAAAAGCATGTGAGCTTCATGGTAATAAATATTTTGGTTTTAGAGTATTCCTTAAAACTGCACAAGCTTTCTGCTGTTTTTGAAAAATAATGTCCTCTTAACATCCTAAGCCCATGGCAGGAGTAAGAACATTCAGATAAAAATGCATGTAAATCTACATCATTGCCAGGAGAATGGTTTGCACTGCTGCAGCTGCCTCGCGCCAGCACTCAGGAAGTCATGACTGTTTCTGCCACCATCTTTTTTCATATACAGCCTGCTTAATTCTGAGAAGGGTGAATTGAAGACGAGTACTGATGCATCTCCTGGTCTTCCTCCCGCTATCCCTGTCTCCAGACTAACACTCTGCAGTGGTTCTTCTGATCCTCTAGCAGCACTTCCTCTGTTCTCCTGCTGATAAAGCGTCCCAATGAAAACCCAGCCTCCAGGCTGCCAGCCCTGGGCAGGGGCGCTCTGATTCACCAGTCCAAGGAGTAACCCCCAAACCTCTCACCAGGAAAGAAACAACTCAGTCCTGTCTGCCATGAAGTACATTACAAAACCCAGTGGCCTCAGGCCAAAAATCACAAACCTGACTCTGAATACTTCTCTTTCACATATATATATAGCAGAGTTTATGCCTAAGTCATTTCTTTCCACACGTTGCCCTTGCTTTGAGCATCTCTGAAAGTCCTTCTCACCAAGTGATAATGTTAGATAGCTGAAATATTTAGCTAAATTTACATACTGAAAAGGAATCCAGGAAGGAATGGGAAGTAATTTTAACTCATTAAAAGTTAAGGGTTTTTCGTTAATTTTTTGGGTAAATTAATTTTTTTATTAAGGGATTCTTATTTACTATGTCTTGTAAAGTCCTTTGTTTGTGTTTTATCACTCTTCTTAATTTAAAAGAATCTTCTTTTATATGCAGCTTTTTTCAAGTGGAGGTGGTCTTAATACCAGTGACAGCAGGGAGATTGATCTCAGTCGTTACTTACTTCAAGACTTCCTGAGCTGAGAAAGTTTAAGGAAGCTGTAGACTATCTTGAATTTCTTATTAAAAGTACATCATTTCACAAATGTATTCTAAAATAACACTTTTGTGTATGGTGTCAATGGCACTGTATTTTAGACAAAGTAACTGTTGCTGGGATATGAGTTCTTGTTAAGTGATCTTGTCAGTAATGTCTGCTGTTGAAGTTTCTTAACATTCAGCATAAGCTTTAATACTTGATTTTGTTCATTAAAGTTGTTTTTTTCTTTTTTTTAATATTTGGGCTTAGGAAGGTGATTCAGCTATTACTACATTTGCAGTATTTTGCAATAGAATTAGGAGAAAAAGAAAGGACCTTAGGATAAAAATATATTCAGATAAATTAAAAGGCAAATGAGAACAAACAGCTCACCTCATCTGCATAGTATCAGGTGATCCGCACAGTGGTGACTCCTAAAAAACTGAGGAATTTTATATCTCTTATATTTTAGTCATATGAAGAGGTATATAACTTTTACTGTATGACTGCTTAGCAGCTTTTTGGTAAAGAAATAAATAATGACTGAGATCTTTCCTTTTATATGTGTAATTGTACATTTTGCACTTTGTTCTGACATCTGTCTACATTATATAACATCTATGTACAACTGATTAGAGGCACACGAACTACTCTCATTTTTTCTAATTAAATTTTTTATTGTTTCAGTACATATTAATAAATCATATTTTGGTACAGCTCATATTGTATAGCATACATAGAGTCTATTACAGACTGTAATTAATCAAATGTGACATTATAAACTCCCTTTCTTCAATACAGTTGTTTGAGCTCACAAGCTTTGCTTTTTAACATCTGCCACTCAAAAGTTGCTCATCTGTATGAAATATGTTTGGGTTTTTTCCAGATTGTCACAAACTACTCCACTTTTCAAGAATACTCAGATGAGCCCAATGTACACGCAGTTCCTGACCACATTACTGGAAGAACTGCATTTCAAAAATGAAGATCTGGAAAGTTTAACAAGAATATTTAGAATGGACTGACAACTTGAATGGTCAGTTAACTTTATGCTACTTTGTGTGTCTTAAAACCAAGCTGGTTAACCACGGGTTTGATTTTCAGCATTTTGTAAGTATGTACAGTAACTACAGATTGTATCAGCTGGAGTAGAAAATGTGTGAAGCACATTTTAAAGTAAAGAAATATGTATGGTATGGAAATGAGTGTCATCATTTTGTCACTTACAGTAAATGCCAGCTGCTTACTTATCACATTAATCTTCTGATAATGTATGGTTGGTTTACTGCAATTTTGAGAGGAATTTTTATTTATCACAATTTATAAAAAAAAATAAAATTCTGTGTGGCTACAATGGCTAAGACTCAGCAGGGGTTTTTTAATTATTACAATGAAATTGTTATGTTCAGTTTTTGTGATATAAAATTGAGGTAAGAGCCATGTATTTTTGCATAATATTGAGATTACATTTTTCATTCCAGGTAGGCCAAAAAATTTAAGCGCAAATACCTTACTTATGCTGAGCATATTCAACTGATTCAATGAATATAGCATTATAGTATTTAAGTAATTAGTGTATTAACATTACTGATCTCACCCCTTTGTTCCCCACAGAATAACGTAATCATCTTAGCATCTCCTACTACCTGAAATAGTTGCACAGAGAACAAAAGAACACTTTCAATTGTTTGAACTTTTTTAAATAAAAAATTATATTTAGTATGAATTGTAGTACTTGCATTTCTGCTTTTTCATTTCCTTCCTATGGGTAAGAATTCTGAAGTCTTGTGAAGAAGCTGACTGTAACTACAGTTGTTCAAGGTATGAAGACAAGTTAAAATATGGATCGTCTGAAAAGTGTTTAAAAGCAGTATAAAGGAATTTGGATTGGTCTGGTTTTTCTTGGTTTGGAAACTTTGACTGAAAGTTTGTCTACAGGGATCAGGGAAAGAGGGAGAAAAAAGCATGTGAGCCTCCAATGGTAAGAGCAGTGCTGCTGACATTTTTCCAGTTGCCCCATGCATGGAGCAGGAACCTTTAAGAATGGTGACGACAGTACACAAATATGTCTGATTCATAGCCTGTTTGTCTTGCTACTTCTAAGAAAAGGAGTGGTCTTTGAACTTGTTTAAAAGTTATTTTTAAACAGACTCTAGTTATTACTAATTTGGACTTTGAAATATATTTTAATAACTAAAAATTTTTGGCTTTCAGTAATCATTTCATTTCAAAGAGATGTGTTATTTAGGTTGAGTGTGTTTGGAATTGCTTCTGTCACTAACTGATTATAAATTGCAATTTAAAATTAGTCCACTACTAATTCTTAATGATTCCATAATATGTTTTATTGTATAGTTCTCAGTTCATAGACACTGTATTTTGAGAGACTTGAGAAGAAAGTTGCAACTGACCCTGCTTAGTCTGCAGCAAATGCCAGCACTAGTTAAGGCTGAGGCAAGCCTTACCAGGGCTGCTACACAGCAACTCCATTTAAAAAAAGAAAGTTTATTCCTTTAAACTTTTTTGCTTCTGTAATTGGACACCATAAAGGAACTCTACATTTAACTGGTTTACTGCTGTGTAGTTCCTTCATGATAATCAGGATATATATTTAGATTACTCCTGACACACAGAAGTTCATGCAGCTTTGCTGTGGAAGCTTCATTGTGCAGTAGACTTTATTTAGGAGATGCTTGACTTCCAAATTTTCATTGTAAAGGGAAGTTATGTTCAGTGTAAGTTTTAAAAGCAACAATTTAGAGTTAGGATAACCTGTAATGCAGAGTTACAGCTATGCATTTTTCTAAGTATGCAGTAGGAGAAAAAATACCCATTATGGTCAGAGTGTATCTAATACAAAATTCGTAAGAATTACTGGATAGAAATTACATTGCTTTTGTACCATGATGGAAAAAGTTTACTTGATACATATGGAAAGAAGGGTCAAGACCTCACCAAAAGATAAACTTTTATAGAAGACTGAGTAATAAGTATGATACTCTGAGCAGAACTTAAACCGTGAATTTATGTCTATTTGCTTCTGATTTAGGAAGTTAACTATATTTCTGTTTTTAGCTAGTAGATTGTGAGCAAGCCATTATCCTGTTCCATGCACGTTTACGTTGGGGCAGAAAGATTACCTCACAACAGTTCTGTCATACTGAGTACACCTAGAAGGCATTACAAATGTACATTGTACCAGGAATATGACTGTGTTTCATCAGGTTTGATGGCTCTCATTTGGAAAGTTTTTACATTTCCTGTCAGTTTAGTGGTGTGATTTTTTTTTTTTTTTTAGTTATTTTTAGGCTTGGTCTTCAGCACCTACCGTGTAGGAAATGTACGATCTTGTAATAAGAATGAATAGGTCACAGGCTCAAAGCCCTCTCTATCGGGGTTCACTGTAGCTGCTTTTACTGTCTGCCTCAGCAGCTCAAAAATGTAAGCTTTCAGGATTTTTGCATCTCTTCTTTCACTGCTGTGTAGTAAGCTCCCTCATTCTTTTCCTTGCCCTACGAGAACAGAATAATATTTCTCCATCCATGAGGCCAGAAGAAAGTTCTGTAGCATGCTGGAAACACCCTGAAGGGATATTCTTCCCTTATGTGTAATGATTTCATCTCCGTTAGACACGAGTAACACACATGTAAATAAATGCAGGAAGTATACATATATATCCAATACTTTGGAGTAGGAGAGAGGCTATAGACTCATCCCAAAAGGATCTTTCAATACTGTCAGCCTTAACTGGTATATAAAGATCACAACTCAAGTACCAAAAATTCAGTTCATTTATGTAGTTTTCTTATGAGCATGCTTTGTCACAGCTTAACTGCTTAGCAATGTTCATATCTAGATGTCGTTTTTTACCTTACAGCAAATTTCTGTCACAACTATCTGTCCTTCAAAAGATGTCACTCCTAATCCAACTGGGTTTTGGTGGTGTTTTGCCCCTTCTCATTTCGCTTAGGTTGACAGACAGATTGTTTCCTTGTGGCCTTGTTTCTGTGCTTACTGTTTTTCCTTCTCTGTTAGTTAAGCAGATAAGAGCAGTTGACATTTGGGTCAGTGGTGGTTTCAGCCTTATCTCAGATACACTGAATTGTAGTGACTGACTTCTGAGATGTGGAGAAACATTATGGATCTGGGGTTTAGGGTAAATGGGACAGAAGCCTCTGTTTCTGAACAGCTCTGTGAAAGGGGCATAAACTTAGTAAAGCCATCAACACCTTAGATGATAAGGATCAGAAAGTCATCGAAGTCTATCGCCATGACCATGTAAAGCATCCAGCGCTGTCTGGCTGTGGACCTGTAGCAGGGCAATTAGAGTATGATGTGTTTCTTTTAATAGCAGGGAGGTGGGAAGGAAACCAGACTTATATCGTGATTTTTTTTTTTCCTGACATATATAATTGATTTAGTAAAGAAGTGAAGAACAGCTTAGTTTAAAGCTTGAATCAAAGCTTGCTTCATGCTGTTGCAGCTGTTCTGCCTCAAAAAGGAGGAATGTGTGACACATACCTGCATGTCCCAGAATGGATTTCTTACCAAGTTTTCTATAGCTGTGATGAAATAATCTCAGGAAGAGAACAACCACATACACAGAGTCACATTTTCTCAACATTATTCAAAGCAGTCTTTATGCTGGCCAAAGAAGCTGATGGAAAGATTTTTGTGTCTATTTTCACACCAAAGTTCAGTTCATGGTCTGGTAAATACTCTCAGTGTAAGCACTGCACTCTGTAATACTGAATTTCCTATCGCAGAGCCCTTCACTGCTGGCATTTGGTTCTTTTTGCCCATTGACCATGCTCAGTGATTTTTCTTGGATTTTGGAGAGAAAAAGAAGAATCAGAGTGGTTAATTTGATGTTCACCATTTCAGGAAAGTAGGAAAGTCATAATGTAATCCATACATATTCAGGTTTTTGAAGAGATTAGCTTGAATCTGTGTAAAGTTTGCAAATCAAGCTATATCTGGTAATGCAAAATTCTACATTAAAACAAGGAGAAGAGAGACTGATTTATTTCATTGAAAACTATGGAAACAAAAAAGTTCCCTAGTAAATCTAGAGCAGCGTAGCTGAAAGGGCTGTGCCCCTGCCTGGAGATTTAGATCTCCCCTGTCTTTTAAAGGGAGATGCAGGGAGCAACAAGGAGCATGGTACATGTATGAGATGTATCTGGGGCGTCACAGGCTGTGTCCACACAACACATAGAAGAGTCACCTGTATTTTCACTCTTCAGTCTCAGTGAGTAGCTTAAAAGTGAGACATCTGTTGTGGTTTTAGGGGGAAAATAACGTTCTGTGTATCTTGATGTTCCATGCCCTACCCTGCTCCCCCTAGTTTGAGACAACCTGGACTCTACAAAGTGCAAGAGGGGATGAGCAGCTCAGCTGGACAAGTCTTTTAACTGCTGAGAAAAAAGGACTAGCACATCAGAGAGAAGAAAAAGTAAGAGAGGAAGGGAAAGCAGTATTCACACCTTCTAAATTTAGGCATCCAAACTTCGGTACCTGCCTGTCTTCATTTGCTTCAGAGAGAACTGATGCTCTTAAATTTAGGGTCTCCAAATCTCACCTTAGTGGCTTTATGAAGTGGATGGTAGTAATGCCTCTGCCCCTATTTCCTGGTGGGGGAAAGAAAGCAGAAAAGTCAGCTGAGAACGCTGACACAGTGGACTGCCTCTCCCTGGAGTAATTTGTAATAGAGTGTGGCACAAAACTGAATGGGGACCTGCCCCTGCACAGTGGGGAGATCCTAAGCAATCTGATCCCATTGTTCACTTATTTTGATGGCTACTACTTCACATTGAATTTTTTCTTAACCTCTAAGAGTTAACGCCAAAAGAATTCAAGTGAGTGGCAGTCTTTAGGGGAAAAAAATAATGCCCCTATGTTGAAATTACGTCCAGGAGGTTACACTCTAGTTCTAGAGTTTGCCTCTAAGTTGTCCATACTTACTATTTATTTCTGCAATTGCATATGAACACACAGTACTGTGGAAGGGGCTTAGCTTCATCTCACTGGGACAGCAGGTAATGCTGAACTGTCATTTCCAGTGAGCATTAAATATTGAAAACACAGACTCAGCCTCTCTTTTTGTCAAGTCTTAAGTTTCCATTAGTAGCAGATGGTATACAAGGCAGGGCTAGGCACCTACCTATAAAGACCTCTTGTTTCTCAACTGTGTATCTCTACCACCTGACAGCCAGTCGTCCTCTGATTAGAGTCAGAGGAAGTGGGTGTGCCTTCCATTAGCAAAGACAGAAAGTTATATTGGTGGACACTCTTCCTCTTGTGAGTTTTCTTTTTGTGACTCGTCATCTTAGAACCACTTCTTTGCACAGAGTGTGGATGATACTTTGGGAGATGGGCTGCCTGAAAGACGCTGTAGAACATGAGCTGTGGCATTGTGGTGCTACACAGGATTTCGTGAGGTGGGGGGGAGGAGCTGGAAACACGTATCTTCAGGTGGCTCTCCTTTAGCACTCTGGTTTCAAAAAGCAAGTGAAAGCAGATGAGCCACTGAGCAGTGTGTGGACATGTGTGATAAAGTCATTCCCCCGGAGTTGCTTGCAGCTGTAGAGCAGAGCAAGGTGCAGGTTGGAGTTCTGAAAAAAATAGACAGACTTTGCTATGAGAATTGAATGTGTAGACTAAACTCCTAGACTTGGTAAGGCTAATCAATCAGAACAGTGCAGTAAGTGTGGCCCCTGTACACTGCAGCTGTCCACCTGTTTGTTGCCTTTACTGTGCTATCCTGCAGTTACCTCAGGACAAGAGCTCTGATGAGCCCTGTCCAACAACAGGCTAGAGCAGAACCACAGGTTCTAAGGCAGCTGCCTCTCGCCACTCGGCAGAGTCCCTCCGGCAAAGTCAGCGCCTCGGACACTGTGGTAGCCTGTACGTTAAAGGCAAACTCTTCAGTGAATTTTGCACACTGTGATTACCTGTGAGAGCTGCATGCAAGGATCAGAGCACAAATCCACTGAGGCTACTGGCTGGTACATCCTGCATCATAAAATCATTTCTGGCACTTTTTACCCTCTTAAATTTCATGGTATATGTAACTGAATTGAACACTTAGTGGGACAGCAGCAGCTTCCTACAATTAGGTTAGAATTAGTCATCACTACAGAGAGCTTGAAGGACTTTGGATATAACTTTAATAAGCTGCAAACATTAGATCAGGATTTACATCATAAATCTTGCCTTTTTGTTCTACTCAAACAGGAGTGTCTACAAATCAGGTTAATATAATTTAACAGTACAGTAGTTAAGTAACAAAAAGGACCATAATTGGTACTATTATCTAAGAAGCCACAGCAACTCTGCCTACAGCTGTCAGCTAAGATCTGACTCATCTAAGGTATTTTATAGCAACCATATGTTAGGCACGTCTATCTCACCTATTATGCAGAAAAATGATAACGTTTCCTAATCAGGATTTGCCACTAAGCAGGATTTTCCGTAAACACCTCAGTACTGCATGTGCTATCCACAGGCAGGAGGAAACCTTTTGCAGACACTTCTGATTTGTTAATTTAATAAATAGAATAAATGGTTGCAAATCTGTGGCTAGTACTGATTTAGCAAGGCTGGCTGTAGTTCAAAGTGTAGGTACATTACTTTGGCAGTTGAAATGATAAATATCACTTTAGCACAGAATTCATGAAGATAATTACTAACTTTTGCACTTCTTGTTCAAAAGTTTCAGACTGAGGACATGCTTTGGCATGTGATCCATTAAAAATAGTTCACTGAGGTGGTGCAAGTGAAGTTGTATTGGTGTAGTATCTTTACCTGCATAGCCAGAAGAGAGAGGGTGAATTCACGTCAGTATAGGAGAGAAAGGTTAAAAAATAAGTTTGAAAATACTATGGTCTTTTGATTACTACGCAGGTGGTTAAGCTAGAATAATAACTGCACTTTAACAAAGGCAGACACTATTGTAAACCTTGTTGATTTTTAAACAAGGTTTAGAACCAGTTCACTGTTACACAGAAACCAGTATAAGCCTACACCCCTCTGCAGTTTGACTTGACTCCTTGTACAAAGACTGGTTAAATGTCCATCAGCCTTAATTATTCCCAGGCAGTCTAAAGGGGACTGCTTAAAGTTCTGACTGACTTAAAAGCTTTTTTGAAGACATTCTTCTTTTTCTGAACTGCAGGCTCTCAGTAAATTAAAAAAAAAAAACACAACAGGTAGATACTCTTGCTGCTTAAGATCCTTGGCTTATTATAAAATTTCACAACTAGAAATGTAGTTAAAGTGTATTTTCCTTATTAAGATGATTTTTCCAGAGAGCATTTGAAAACTTGAAAAATAAGTGATTTTACAGATACCACATTAGCCCTCTACAGCTCTGGGTCATATATATGTCATCTCTGCTAACTATTCATTTCTAAGATCCTCCCAAGCTCTGCTTTTTTCTTCTCTGAACATCTGATGCTTCTTGTTATTCTTTTATAACCACAGATGTGCCCTCTTCAAAAAACTCACAATCTCACAATGCTAAACTGACAAGCTGAGTGTCAAACCACACACCCCAAGCAGCCCTGAAGAAAAACAGAATCACGCTTGAAGAAAAACAGACTAAATCACACAAATTGTTTCCAAAGAATGAATCTGAAACATTGCAAACTGTGCACAGGCATTGTTTCCTAAGAATGCAAATGCCATTTTTATGCTCACTTATTCTATACGCAGAGGCTGCTCTCAGAAAGAAGAGATTAATTTGAACAACTTTGTATTTCCTTGCTGAGTTTTCGCTGTCTTTGAGCCGAACTGGAGCCTTGCTGTGGGACCGAGCTGGGTCTCCTTTCTGCCGAAAAGCAGCATGGGTGTTGCTGAGCTGGCTGAGTTACACAGGGTAAGTGAGGCCACTTCACTGGGAACGTGTGGTTTGTGCACCACGGAGCCGCTCTGCATCGGAGCCCACGAGAGGCTGCCTGGGACCACGAGAGCTCCCTCCCAGCTGAGCAGCTGGGCCCGCAGCTACCTCTGCTCGAGCAGGGCCCTGCAGGACAGGAGCGCTCTGGGCACAGGGCAGCGAAGCCATTTGTCCAGCTCTCTGTGGCCAGGCTGGAGCAGGACCCACAGCTCTTTCAGCTGTTGAGCCTCTGCAAGCCATCCCTTCTCCCACTGCCAGGGCCGATGTGAGACAAGATTGAGTCCACAATGCTGTAGTGCTGAGGCATCAAATATGTATAATATACAGCAGTAATGCTGTAACTTACCTAAACTTACCTAAAAGGCTTTATGATACTGTTGTGCAAAGAATGAAGGGGTCAGTTTCATGCTCAAATACTCAAGAGCAGCTAGCTGTTTTCTTAAACTGTCAAGCACACTTCACACTTTGCAGCATGTTGTCTCCTTATCTCTACAGTTCAAAATTTGTCACAGCATTAAAAAAATAAAATAAAATTTAAAAGTGTAGTTACATACATTTACCTAGCTGCCTTGAAGGCTTTGTCGATATCTAACTGTAAGTAGTGCTGTTGTGTAGGCTTCACTGAAAGAAACTATTTTTTTTAATCTGGTGATTCAAAGGTGAAACATTGACCTCCAGTTCTGGTACTTGACTGCTGATCTGTGTAGGAGTAATGCTGGATTCTGGGTTACATCCTTTATATCTTAAGGGTTTGAGTCAAAAGTTGGATTTCTTTTTTTCCTAGTTCATCGCTATCTGATAACCTTGAATACAAGATAGATGACGCCTGAAGCAAAGCTGATAAAGTCACCAGTGCTAAGAAGTGGGAGGGAGGAGAGGAATGGAAGCACAACAGCATAGATACATATCTTCACATCCTTATTTCCTTTACAAATGGAGGAAGGAAGTTCCCTGCAGGCTAGCCAAACAGTATCCGTTCTTACAGGAGTACAATTTCTAAGAGCCACAGGCTCTTAAAAATACTGAATTCAGAATTTCACAGATAATACCCCATAAATAATACTCTATATGTATTGCTTCTGAAAAACTACTAAAAATTCACAACTGGGTATAAAGCCAGAGTTACGGACACTCATCCCACCCTGTTTCATATCTCTACTCTGTTTCTGTCGCTTCTTCTTCCAAATCCTTCCTATTCTTCCCATCCCAGTGCATGACCATTCCTTTCCACTCTACCACTTCACTAATTCCAACAGTTAGCACTCATCCTCCTGCCTGCTCCCTGTGTGCCCCTGTAAAGATCCCACCCAACAGTCAGCTTCCCCACCAGCAGACCCCTGGGCTTCCCACCCCTCACGCTGGCTCGCTGCACCCCCGGAAGGGACGGCTCTGTCCAGCCTTGCACCTCCCACCTCCCGTCCTCACACGGACTCACTGTGGGGAACCTGCTGCAGGGCTCATTCCCTCAGCCCAGCATGGCAAACGGGCCAGCTCTCCTCTTGCTCCTCCGAAGTGTGGCCTTGGTTTGGTGCCCGTGTCCACAGGGCCCTCTCTGCAGCTGGGAGGGCACTGCCCCAGGGCCACATGACTCGGGCACGGACAAAAGTACTCATATAAAGAGTCTTACAACAGCACCTATAGATTATTATGAAAGCTGTCTCTAAAACAGGTATGAATCACCCAACAGCTACAGCAGTACTCCTGTGCAGAGATGAGTAAGAATTTTTATGCAACTTCTTTAATCAGAAGAGGCCTACTTGGTTGAAAATGAAACCTCTGCAGGAAAAGGTTGGTTTTGATTAATTTCTCAACTTGAAAACGTGTCCAAATTGTCAGTGTGTTTCACTTTGACATTTCTAAACATACAGAAAAGGAAAGAAAGAAAAGAAAATCATGTTTCAAGTCACTTTTCATTTTAAGATGGGTTAAATGTCATTATATGATCAACTGGTGCAGTAACAGCTTTGTTTGGAATTTCTTGCTCTGTAAGAATGCCTAAATAATAGCCCCTGGATCTCTATAGGTTGTTACCTATCAAAGCCATTACCTTTCATAATGCAACCTCAGGGAAGACTTTTTATCTGAAAAAAAGAGATGCATTCCTACTTTTAATTAACTGTTGTAAGAAATTGTTTAATTTCAGAGCTTTGACCAGGATTACAAATTCACCACTGAAGATGGATCAAACTGATCAGTAATTTCACAGGATCATGCTTATTTTTATTTGCTGATTTATTTTTTGTTTGAGCTAATGGTCTCCTTATGGAATGTTTACATGCATTGAGGTGAGCTCTTTACCATTAGCAATTTCTTTTAGAATGATTATCAACTGGCAGTTTGATCATCAATTTCAAAGCATTTTTCAAACATGCTAAACCCCTTTTCACAGAAAAAGAAAGTGAAAGGGGAGCAGAGTGACTCATCCAGGCACATGGACGATGTCACATGCAGAGCCAGAAATATACTCTGAGCTCCTGGTACCCACACTCATGGCCTGGGCATTAACACAGCTTTTACCAAAACTGATAGCAGGCATCCCACCATGTTGCAAAGGAACATCCCCTGCTGGTAGAACATGCATTTGAAATTCAAAATATATTTGCTTGCTTTTTGGCAATACATGCTGTAATGCCTCCCTTACTCTTTTGCCTAACCCTACCCAGAGCTGGAAGAAAAATAAAAGTCCATTGATCATAGTCTTCCATATCAGTTTCTTTGCATTGATGTTGCTGATACTGTAAACTTGGCTGCACACCAAACAGAAACGTTACAGCTGAACTGGGTCAGATTTCCATAAGTAATCACCACCAGATTTGGGTCATATCTGCAGATACAGCCACTGCAACCTTTAGACTCAGTTTTGAACATGGTTAAGTATGTTGAGGCCAAGCACTTTGAAATAAAAAGAGACTAAAAGCAGACCATTTGTTCTGGCCTCAAAAGTGAATGCTGAGCTCTTTGAGGAATCTGGGCCACTTCATCCGTCTTCTCTATTTATAACCATTCTGCCCATCGAAGAAGACAAGGCTACAGATGTAAGGGGAGCTGATGGCTGGGACAGAGCTCCATGTCAGAAGTTTGAGAGCTTGAGATCCTCTAGCTCAGAGCTGCTCATTGATGCCACCTAACAGTAAATGGCTCTCGGGGAGAAGATAATGTGGCCCCTCTGGTAAAATGGACTGTTCTAAGCTATACAAGAAAAAAAACAAATGGACTAGATAAAATAATGTTACTTTTTAAGAGTCTTCCAAAATCAAAGTATGTTTGAGAGCAGCAAGGAACTTCAGTATGTTTGCAGTAGTAAAAGGTAAAAGAGGGTATGAAAGATGGTCCAAGGAAGCCTAAGCCACGTGGTTAACTACTAGTTAGTAGTTCTGGTTCTTTAGGAATGACAAAGCAAGAAATAAATGCATGGGGGTTGGGCATGGGTGGAAGCTGTTATTACAAACTAGTAAGATTGCAGATCTTGAGTTTCTTCTACCAGGCATTCTTACTAAAAATTAACTCTTCCATTAGGGAGAACAAAAATAACAGGGAAGCACATTAAGTGTATTGAAAACCAGCTTGAATGAATGAATCTCAGAGTGGAATCCAGTAGTAAATGGGGCTGACTGTGAGCAAAGATGGTAAATATTAGTTCTTGCCTCATGGTGGGTTGGTTTCGGGCAGCTGTTGGAGGTATTTTTTTTTAATCCAGGCCATCTGTGTGGAAGCACTTTTCATGTAATGAATTCCATCAGCACAACAGACGAGGTACCTACAGTGTGCCTGTGACAGTAAACCTACAGCTGGTACTGAACTTGCCTGGGATTAACACTTGTTCAGAGAGAGGGGTAAGGAAGGGCCAGCACTAGGTGCCATGTGGAAACTTCAGCAGCACAAGCCTAAGAGGAGAGAAAACATCAGCAGAGGTTTAGGGAAGAAAAGAAGGAGGACAACAGAGGTTTCACACAGGAGGGAGATGAGCTCACAGTGAGGAGAAGGGGTGTGGGGAAGAAGCTGTCATGCTAAAAACCTGTGCCAGTAGAATTGGCAGAGAACATTAGAGCATGTGGAGCCATAGGGTGATAAGGAGGGTAGGTCATAGTTACAGAGTGATCTGATTCACACAGTCACAAAATGTGTTTTAATACAACCAAATGCAAGAGAACCCATCTGGGAGAAAAGAAAGAAAAGAAAAGAAAGAATTCTCCTGTGGTAGGGTGAGAATCTACCTCTGAAAGCAATGACGGATACAGGGTATGAAGTCAGGTTGGATAGCTGAATGCGCAGCACAAAAGTGTAATTATGTTTTTAGCATCTGCATCGATGTATCAGTTATGTACTGCTTATCTCTGTACTGATATTTCTTTAAGTACAGCAGTAATTATAAATAGGAGAACCACCACAAAATCTGCGCAAGCGTCACAGACCTGTGAAACCATTGCAGACCCAAGCCACGTTGCAGATGGTGAAACACAGCATTGTGTGGGAGTTAACTATTTCCACATTAACATCATTCAATCACAGTGGCCCATTTTCACACAGCTTGCTGAACTTCAGAAAGTTTGCACAAAGGTTAAGGTTTGACATTTTGAGACAGAATGGCTTAGTCTATTCTCTAGTGAGAACTACAATAAATAATCAATAATAGAAGAGAAACAGACTCTTATTGCATCCCTTTCCAGGGTGGAAGCACTGAAAACATGCTTTTTTGACACAAATGCTTATTCTGAGGTCTTCATTACCAGGATTTCCAGTAAAATAGCCATAGGCAAGAAAGCACTTAATCTGACTGTTGCATTAGGCTTCCTGAAACCACATGTAGCTGCAATTGTGAGTGGAGGCACAAGAAAATGTCCTTACACTTCTAATGGACTAACAGAATTATATTTCTATCAATATGTAAGGTTGTGATGAGGTCCTGCTTAAAGGGTAGTCCTTTAGTGTGTTAGGATTGTTTTTTTATAACTAGTGTGATTTCTGTTAGTTTATGCAAAGCATGCCTCTAAGAATGAAACAGATTGAGATGGGGCATAACGTCCTGTCACAGCAGCATAATTCATGACTGCACTCAAAATCACTTCTCTCTTTAGATTTAGGTATTAGTTCAGAAATTACTTCTAGAAAGCAGTATTCTCTCTCAACCACTCAGTTTTACATCTCTCTAATTAAGTGTTTAGCTTATTTATTACTGCTGTACATCTGTTATTTTTGCAGTACAGGGTAAATACAGCACAATATTTTCAGTGTTATTACCATCACAGAACACTGTATCTCTAAGTGTTTTCCCACTTCTTAATCAGAACCTACCCTTCTAACTGTGGCACTGGGGGATTTGAGGCTGTGGGAGGAGGAGAAGGACTCTGGAGGTTACCTGACTGCTCTCACCTATGTCTCCTAGATGCAAGGAACCATAGTAAGGGAATTTAGCTGCACAGCCCTTGAAAGTCTCTGTCAAACCTTCATGAATTGTGTGTTCACAGCTTGCAGTAGGAGTTGCAGGTTGGACAGAGGTAAAACTCCAATACTAAACCCAGGATGTTTGCTACAGGCTTGATCCCAATGTCCCAGAGCAATGAAAGAGCAGCCGAGGTACCAAACTGATAGCCATCACCAACATGGCAGGAGTCAAAAGACCTCTGGTCTGTGTGCCAGTCCCAAGTCAGTAGCTGAAGCCAGCTGTACAGTGATTCCCTGGTACGTAGCTGAGAGCCACTGCTTTGCTCAGGCAAACCCAGTGATGGCATCCAGACACCACTCACAGGCATGCAGGTACAAGCATGAGGTAGAGGAAATTGGCAGGGTCATTAAGGAAAGTCCATACTCCCTTTTTGCCCAGGTATAGGTCTCATTTCCTTGTCACGCACCTTGAGGTGAAGAGACCAAAGTGCCCATATCAGAACAGCAGCTTGAGAGGGATGAAGTCTTTTGGGTATTTTTTCCCCCCTTGGGACAAAGAAATTCTGCAGGTACCCAGCAAACAGGAGTGTGGAGAAGGGACAGCGTCCCACCCAAACGTGCCATGAGAGGGAACTGCAGCTTCATAAGGAGGAGCGCGCAGAGCGAGAGTGACATTTTCCCAACATCTCATTCTCAAAGATGGCTGAAGCACAGTGACTGCCTGTAAACCCAAGCAAACAGCAACATAACAGGTCAAGCACCGACGTAAGAGTTCAACCTATCTTGTTGACAGTTGCAGGCAAATGAGAACAGGGACCACAGCGCCAACTCTTATGCAACATTTAAACACAGTGTTTCCTATACTCTCACAACATACAGCAATCACCATGAACAAGTTCTCTTAGGTTGTAATGACTGCTAAGTCACCCAAAAAAAAAAAAAAAAGAGCA
Source organism: Edolisoma coerulescens (assembly GCA_013397115.1). Taxonomy (NCBI): domain Eukaryota; kingdom Metazoa; phylum Chordata; class Aves; order Passeriformes; family Campephagidae; genus Edolisoma; species Edolisoma coerulescens. The sequence goes on from VWZW01007169.1 coordinate 876,178, forward strand.
CTAAACAATTCTGATTTTTAAATGCAACAAAAAGATCAAAAAAAGAGGAATTTGAAATAAATACCTGCTACAAAAGAGGAGAGGACTCTTTCTATGTGTTCTGCTAGTTGGGGCAACCCACACCCCAAACCACAGAGCATTCAGGCAGGGTGTAATCCCATTGCAAGGAGGCTTCTGTCACACAATAACCTCCCCTCTCCACTAAGGTTGGGTTCTGACCAGGAACATATTCATCCTTCATCCCTGGTTTCTGAGGATTTACTGTTTTGTTACAGCACTAGATATGCCACTTCCAGTTTAATACAATGAATTTCAGGCTGACCACAATCAGGTGCACAGCTACTTAGCATGAGTTATTTCTCCAAGAAGGTTTAAGAGTAGCCCTTTGTGTTATGTTAGTTCCTGGCCTCGAGGAAGAACAAGAAAAACAAATGCTGCCATAAGCACAAAGCCAAAATGTGCTGAGCCACACAGAATTGCAATGGAAGTACTGAAGATAAGAGTAACGCCCACTGACCCGGCCTTCCAGCAGCCAGCAGTGACCAGGAAACGACTGTTTTCCCCCAGCAGACTGATGACTGCCGAGCTCAGCCTGCAGAGACACCCCACCAGCACCAGTGAGACTCTTGCTGTATCAGTTAGATGCAGTCCACACATTATTGACTGAGTTACAGAGCTGCAAACACATTCAGTTATGTTTAGAACACAGACCACTCAGATTTACCCTAAATACGACATATTAAATGTAGGTCATCCTACTGTCAGGTTCCTGTTCTTTAATTTCAGTTAGAGTAAGACAAATGTGAGTCAGTTTCAAAATGCTCTTGGGGCAGTGGCAGTTTGCCTGTATACAAAATGATGTAAATACCAAAAAAGAAACCAAAGATTTGACCTTTGTTTACCCAAGTGAGTCTCAATTGACCAAAAGACACATCAGATTTTAATAGCATTTCTAGGATTGATTCAGCTCTGACAGGCTAACTTCCACAACTTGACTACAAGTACAGCACATCTGTCAGCAGGAAGCCTACACAGAGACTGCAGAGGCGCCAGGAACCCGCAAGTTACACAAAATAAACACTCTGGTGCAAAAACCTGAAACAGGAGCAGAGCCAGTGTGACAGAATGCACTGATTTATTCACCGCCTTCACTCCAGTGAGGAGCCCTCCTGCCAATGTCTCCATCGCATCTGACTGTCCCAGGGCAATGCCCAGAGGGCTGGAGAAGGTGCATGAGCAGTGCCAGTCCTCCAGCAGCACCAGTGATGAGTCAAGCCCTGTCTGCACAAGCACATGGGGACCAGTTATCAAGGGGGCCATCTGAAACTAGCCACGAGCACCATCAGCACGGGAGCAGTGCTGTCAGAGACGCCCCATGGCAAAGCTCTGTGTCCCTTTGCTCACATGTAAGCCCAAGACAAATCTTCAACCAGGGCACTTTTACCTTTAGTCACAGCTTCATGACTGTCTTTGTAATACCTTGGGCAAATATTGACTCGGATTCAACAGACTGAAAATATTTGGTTTGCACCAGATGTGGTGCGTATGTATCTTTGAAACATTAGCTAAAGGAGTGATTTGGGAAAATAAAAATTGTAGGTGGATGTGTTTACTTTGCAAGGTTGTTCACATTGTGCCCAGATGCCAGAGGTGTGCGTGAAGGTTTCACCCACAGGAAGAAAGCCAGCTGTAAGTGCCGCGAGGCACAGCCAAACTGTGCGTGCACGTGCGTTCCTGCGCCTGCAGCTCACCACATGACAGACGAAGGGCTGAGGATCGCTGCTGAGTACGTTAACGGGTCCAGGCATTCCTGCTCTGAAGACACCTGAAAAGGTCTGTTAGCTGTAGAACAAATTACTGAGCTTACTGCTTCAGGACACGGCCTCCAAATTTCTTGGCATCTAATGTTGGGGCTGCTTTCTGCAAAAACTTGAGCACCATTTCCATGGCCCCCAGCTGACAGCAGCTTTGGAAATGTAGACACTGTTCCAAGGGAAGGGAAGTAACTGCCCACTCCTCTCCCATTTCTCTTGCCCAGCTAATTAGAAATTAGAGTTCCAGTAAAAAACAGGTATCGAAAGCACACATCTAAGCAGAGAAACAGCCTTTGTAGAAGGCTGAAAGCAACAGAAAGGTAGTTCGACTGGTTTAAGTTGCTTCAGTTTTCAATTCTTAGGTCCCTCCCTGCCCAACTGTCAATTCCTCATGTGCATCTACTCTCTCCTGCTAAAAATCATCAGTCAGGTGCAGCTTTGGCAGCCGTAGAGCTTTCTTATGGAAACTGGGAGAGGGAGGGAAAGCACTTTAGCACCATTCAGTAACCTATGGATATTCCTTCTATCCAATATTTTCATTTTGGGAGTTGATGTGCATTCATTTTGGGGGCCTTTCAGAAGGAAAAGGAGTGTGAAAAGAGGTTCTTTTCTGTATTCACCAAGTAAGCATAGAAGAAAAGAAAAACCACAGAATTTTGTTCAGTGTATTTGCAGGAAGAACAGTATATTTGCTGGAAAAACCCTAGTGAAATATGTTTGTTGGACCATTGAGGGCCAAACTCGATTGGTAGAAGTTTGTACAGAACAGAATTATTCTTTCGGGACTAGAAATTCATAGCAATGCTCTTTAACCACCTCTCTTAAAATAATTGAGCCTGCAGCACATCCCAGACAGCACTTGAGAAGTACAAGAGTAACATTTTGCTGAGTCTTTTTCCACAAGTGAATCTTTTCATCAGATACACAACACCTGACACCTGGGGCTCTTATGCCCTCTGAACAGTCAACAGATTTTGCCCAGAGCAAGAAAAACCAGCAAGCCACATACTGATCCACACAGACACCTACCTCTAATGCACTGCCTCTTAACCCCACTGGAAATTCAGGGGTGTTGGAACTTTCCTGGTCATGAAGGACCACTACAGCAGCCAACCCATCCTTCCAGACAGCTTACCCACAGGCTTACTGTGAATCTCTGCAGAAAACTAACCCTGAAAACTACTTAGACACTAAGCTTGCAATCAGTCTGATAACACAGAGCTGCAGGAACATCACACCTCCCAAAAGGGGAGTTACAGATTGGTTTCAACATCATGATCAGTTAAACCAGCACTAGGAAAGAGATGAATCTTTGGCCATATGTTTCCTTGAAGATATTCCAAGTTCATTACCAGAGGCCAAGACACTTCACTGTAACATACCACAGGTTCAGAAACCAAGGTTATTTTAGAGGAGCCCTAGAAAGACACTTCTCTCTACTCATGTAAGGTAGGTAAGCTCAAGCCTCAGTGTCACAGCAGCATGCAGAGCCTCCTAATGCAGCAGTAAATCCAGAAAGGCCATTTGAGGTTTCTCCCTGCCAAGGAAACTCTTTAGACATGTTACAGTCAATATGCCTCATACCTGGAGGCTTCTGAACCATCATCCCCACCAGCCACTGATAGGGATTCACACCTTCCTCCCCAACTAATTACTGACAGTCCAGCATGCTCTTAGCTCTGAGCATCCGAGTGAGTTCAGCCTAGGTTTCCCTCCTCCAGATCGCAGCATGCATTTGAGTACTCCATCTCCCAAGTCATATTCAGATTATAGTCCCCCTTTAAGGTGTTTAAGGGTTTCCTGTGGAGGAATCAAATCACTCCAGCTCCAGGACCTCATGAATCCTGAGCCTGAGCTTTCTGGCTCTTGCTGCCCAGAGCCTGGATGTGCCAGAGGCACTTGCTGCACATGCATTTTCTCTCAGTATTGTGGTAGAGTTTCCTCCACCTCTTTGTCAACCACTGTTACAACATAGAACCGAGCACCATTGTTAGCAAGATGTGCAATTACCCTATTTGAAATTTCTCTTTCAAGTTTATAGGACTGCAAACACACACAAGGAGTCCCTAGCAGGTCTCTGTATGCCATGGACAGGTGGACTTAAACACAATCTCCTCTGGCCCATGACTTTCTTATATTGATGGCATCTTCCCTGTTCCTCCTGCTCCTCTGCCCTGACCAGCCCTTTACACATACGGGCAGTTTAGTTTATTTTTGTCTAACAGAAGTGAGTTTCAGTCCTCAGGACATCGTTTAAAATTAAATCAGATTCTCAGTCCCATGAACAAGGCCTTTTACAGAGCTAACAACAAAAAGCCTCCTTGTTGACAAGTGAGGAATTAGGCTCATTTAAATTTGTTTAAGTTCACAAAATATTTTGTTATGCTGTGGAAAACATAAAACCTCTCACAAGCATGGCTGGGCAGCTGCAGCATCAAGGCGATCAGAGATTTTATCACATCCTTGGCTACTGTGGGTTGTGCTAAAGGGCCACTTTAGCTCCTTTAGCCTACAAACCAGATTTCAGTTACCACCCTTTATTGTCAATATACATAAAAGCACCCCTCTGGAATAAACGGATTGAAGAAATAGGAAACAGAGCACCCAAAACACAGGCCAGACACATGTTAGGCCAGGAGCAGGGCTGCACCATCACAGGCCTGTGTTTGCCATGCACTGGCCTGCCTGGGAGCCCACATGCAGGAGCCAGCTCATGGCAAGGTTGACTGCCACCAGCTCTCGCACAGAGGTGACACTTACCCCCTCACAGCATGGGGGCTGGGAAAACGCACGGCACTGGGCCACCCCCAGCAGCAGCAGAGAACAGGCACAGCAATGCCTGCAGCCTAGCCAGAGAAAGAGAAGCAGCTTTTTGGGTACAAAGCAAGGCCTGGCATTTGTTGGCTTCTACACTAGTCAGGAAAATGAAGCACAAGGAAACAATTTGTTGGTTGTTGACAGGTTTTTCTACCCTTTTTGCCCCCCTGCAAAACAAAGCCCACCAGAGCTCCAGGAGTGCCAGACCTCTCTGGTCAAGAGGCACTGGTACCACCATGGGAGAATGATTCACCTGCCAGTACTTGTGCTCTCAGGGAGCTTCAGTTATTGTCAGCTGAATTCCCACCACACATCGAACAGGAAGAGGGACTAGAGAGAGAGTAATAACATTTACCTAATAGACTCTCACTACCAGCACCAACAGACACCCTCACTGTAACATATGCTGCACATCCACTCATGCAGCTTAATTGCAGCGTTTCCCCTGATTCAGATGAACAATGGCAGAACCCAACTCAGCCGGTGCAGTTGTCCTTTTGCGTTACTCTTTACTGTATGGGACCCATAGGATCCAACATTTTCTGGGTGAGAACCACGCCTCCTTATGCTTGCATTTTGTAGAGAGCATCTTGGCTCTCCAGCCACTACTGAGATCTAAAAATCCGTAGTCCTTAACCTTGCCAGAGCATCAATACAAAGGCTGTGGCAGCCTTCTCCAACATGCAGAAGTTCACAGAAAAAATTGCTCAAACATGAGATTTCAGCAACTGAACATGCAGAGGAACAAAACCAACATCCAAATGGCAAGTGGAAAGAGCCACAGTTAAAAACCAAACCACAGCAGTCTCAGAAGAGAGAAGTAACTGTCAAACATCTCCCCTTCTGCAATTATTTGGTGCCTAGCAGTCTGAGGCACTTCACACTTAAGCAGGCACATGCTCTTCCATGGCCCCATGTCTGCCTGGAGTATGGTGAGTGGTGTGAAAGGTTTCAGACAGAGATATTTAGAATTTAGGGAAAAGTAAGAGAGGACAGAGCTCACCCCACTTGCATAAAACCCCTTCCTCCCGTAAATGCAACCGTTCTTTTCCATCCGTGCAAGGGTCTGTGACGCAACTTGGGCTGGGGAAACTGGGAAGGAAACACCCGCTGGAACATCACCCCCCTCGCCTGGAATGAAGGGAGAGGTGGCAAACGGCCTCACCATCTCAACTGGCCACAGAAATGAATCCAAAGATTGCCAAACCCCCATAGGGAACAACAGCAGTGAGCCCTGCCAGAGCCAGGCCCAGCTGACAAGCTGCAGAGAGTGAGGCTACCTGGCTTAGTAGAGGAGCTCACAAGCAAACAACCTCAGCCATGGTGGAAATATCACACAGGAAGGAAACTCTTCTCAATTGCCATTAATGTTAATTTAAGCTACTGAAAACACAAATAATTCCAAAACCAACTGACAGCAGATTTACAGAGTACACAGCAGAGCTCAGCAAAGGTCAGGCCCCTGCAGCACAAAGCCCAGCACAAGCACACAGGAAGACCCAGCTGTTTGCTCTCAGAGCTCGAGGCAACAGCACCCTGACTCACACTCACTATTACTCAGTGTGAGCAAGAGCATCCTGGTCCAGAAGGTCCGAGCTCCTGGACTGCATGCAGGTTTGCAATAAGGGACGTCTACACCTGCAACCATCATTCCTGCAGCACCTCAAAGAGTTAGAACAGCTACATAAAGAGGATCAAGACTATTTTTCACCCATTCCCTTTTTGGGTCTCACTCTCCTGCCTGCCTATCCATGTTGCTGTGTTTCAGGGAGGCAAAGGGCAATAGCAGAGGCAGAGCTGAGAGCTTGTGAAATCGGGAATTTAGCAGGTATAACAAGCAACATAAGATCCCTTGGCTTAAATCAGTTAATTGCTAGAAGGAGTCCCTGAAAGCAATTTAGACCAAAGTAATGTCTATTCTTTTCTGGCTGACCACATAATGAAATACTATTCATTTGTTGTGGCTCTTCACTTCAACACTTAAACTTTCTTATATGAAATACTGAAAACATATTTTTGCCTCTTTTCAGATGAGTGTACTCTTTTGAACACTGGGAGTTAGCTTCTTGTCTCTTGCACTGATACCTCTTTTTCCCCTTTGAACTCATCCCTTGAGTCTGTCAGTAAGTTTTGAGAATGTATTATTCATATGGGGGGAAAAAAGTGTAAAACATAAGTTCTAGATAATAATGAACTGTCTGTCACCTCAGAGGATTACAATTTCCCTTTAATGCCAGCTGCCCCTATTACAGTAACTAAATCAATGGAATATCTTGGCCATTTTCAACACCTGCTGTGCTGCACTCCTGCCAGCCAGTGCCAGCGCACTGGTGGAGCAGCCAGCTCTGACCCGTGTGCCGTGGAGGGAGCTGGCAGCACGAGCCAGCAGCTGAGCTGCCTTCTGGGCTGCTTGAGCAGAGGAGCCCAGCATTGCTGCAGCAAATGCTGCCAGTGCCTTGGGAAGCTGAGCCTGGGTGAGCTGGGGGGGTGTACCCCATGCACTGTAGTATCCAGCTGGCTGGGAGATCCCACATGTGTCAGAAAGTTGGCTGGATGGTACTAAAAGAAAATAATTTCAATACCTGTTACATTATTTTCCTTGTATGTTTGCTTTATCCAGCATTCTTTTGTCATGTCACCTCTACTAAAAAAAACCAAAAATGCAGATGAGAAGCAGCATGTTGGAACAAGCACATAAAAGTGGTTTGCTTTCAATTTATTTGAAAGTTTTATCACATGTTCCAAGTAAATCCATTAGGCAACATTATTCCCACAAGGCGTGGCCAGCATTTTTATAGTGTAGGAAACATTTCTTTCAGATTTATGTGCCCTCTCTTTACAGTCTGTATGTTGTGTGTATCACAAACTGGTGTGCCACAGACTCAAGAAACATTCTGAGACTCATGAGCTGGGATTTTTTTATTTTTCTTCCCCCTGTAAAGAAGTCATAGACAAAACCAGATACCCATATCCAATGCACAGTCAGACGTATCTGCAGCTTTAGATGAACAAATATCTTTTCAAATCTGGTTCCGTCATTTTACATGCCTTATAATGCATTACAGATTACGTGCCTGAAATCTATTTAGACTGCTTTATTACTCAGAGGAAAAAACACTGGAAACTACCACTAGCCTATTGACAATTAAAAAAAAAAAAATTACCCTTGGCATTCTCAGAAGCCACCTCCACTGCAGGTGAAAATAGACAGACAGGATGTGGCTTGGCAATGGAGTAAGGTCTAGGATTCAGCAGGGAAAATCTCTGGAATTTTAACTCTGAGCAGGCATCTAGTAAGGTCTCTGCTAGAGACACACTCCATTGACTTACATGCATATTTCAGTGCTTTTCTAAATCAGAATTCCCTCAAAGGGCTGAATGCTGAGCTGTGTTTCACTATTTAGAGTAAGAGTAATCTTACGTAGTAAAGGCAAAATCCATTCCTGATGTGAACTGGGGTTATGCTGGAGATGAATTTGATACAACTGACCTGTTTGGTTTTTCTCTCTTAGGGGTGGAAAACGCAGAGACTTGAGGAGCACACCTTTGGCAACAAGCAACAGCAGCACAGCTTGCAAGTAGGGTTGCACGAGTCTCGCAATCTTTCACCCCAGGCTTATTCTAGAAACCTCTTCCTCCCTCCCCCCATCAACTGCAACAAATGTTTTGCTTGAGGAAGGAGCAAGACCCAGAAGAGCTGCTCTCTAACTTGTGTTGCAATATCCAATCTGAGTGTTACTATCAGCTTTTGGAAACTGACTGTATAGAAAACACAGATGATGTTTGCATATTTTAATTTTAAACATCTCTGCTTGGCATACGGATGGAACCTAATAAGGTGCTTTGTTTCTGCCTCATGAATTAATTCAGCCTGCTAACTGATTTGGATAAAGCATTTTGATTCCAACTAATAAACTTTTTTTCTGTGCAGGCAAAACAACTTTTGGAAGCAAAGTAAAAAGGTCTTTATCTTGCCAGAGAAGCACTCCTATAATATCTATAAGGAATAGACCTTTTCTTTTTATAACCCACTTGTTCCACCCCTGTCTTTTAAATCAATCAGATAAATTCACCTTGTTTTTCAATGCCCTGAATCCTGATAGCTCTGCACACTTGATAGGTAATTTAATCATTGTTGGTGTGGATGAACACAAGCTCAAATTAGCTTCTGAAAGGCTTAGTTGTCCTGTAGATAGCTCTGCCTTTCCACTTTTATGCAGGAACTGAGCTTCACCAACTGGTTAGCTAGAGGTGTCATTAAAAATTTACAGAGAGAAACAAAGGTGTGCTCCAGTGTCTCTCCTTACCCTTTCTACTGTTACTCTGGCAAACAAAAGGTATGGAACCTGCTCCATGAATAATGGGTCATGTAATATGCATAATGCATTTTTAATGGCACACAGTAATAACATTGAGAGATATTTCCAATCTTCAGACTTGCTCCACAGCCTCTCAGTAGCCTGTTCTGATTCTCCACAGATAAATCTTCTTTTCCTCTTCTTCATTTCAATTCCCCACCTTAAAGCCATGACTTTTCCCCATGGGTAGCTGCATTTCACCCAAACCAGCAGCTGGCACTCATGCAAGCTGACTCAAGGGGACACGGGAACACCCTCCCATGCAGCCACGCACAAACATTTCATGGGGTTTGGGTCTGAGCCACGGCCCAGCAGTGGTGCCCTGAGACACACCTCTGACTGCAACTTGCTCTGGGAGGAGAGACACTTAAACCAATGAAACACCTGCGAGTTTCTCCCCGTGAAGAACATTCTTGCCACCTGGGCTGTGTCCATGCTGCCTCCCCGGCCACCCACCCCACCCAGCGGAGCAGCACTAGACTCAAACCACACTAGTTGCCCTGTTTGGAAATGGGATGCTCCAAGGGGGAAGCACACGTTGCTATTGCAGTTTTAAAGGTAAATACCAACAACTGAGGCCTGCTGGAGTAGGGCCTGCCCACAGGGAGAAAGGGAGGGAGGCTATACCTGGCAGGAAAGGCTCTCCTAAGGGCAGAGGAGCTGGGAGCAACTGCTTCACCCTGACCAACCCATACTCAGAACCCCTGGCCAGCACCCATTCCATCCACAACAGCAGCTTCTCTCTAAAATAAATACTCAGCACCACCCTGGGGCAGCCCCAAGCCTACCTGTGCCACTCCCTGGAGCCTCCCCTGGCCTGGGCGGGACCCAGGGCATCCCAGGCCTTCCGAATCACCACCGAGTCTCCTGCACTGACCTTCTGCATTAATTAACCCAGCATAATGGGCCTAATGTGGTCTTCAGAGCACCTGGCACCTCCTGCGTTGGCTGTGCCGCAGCCCTTGGGCCTGGTTGCCGTGATTGTGGCCGCGTTTCTGCTCAATGAGAGCTCGGCCTGCCAGGGCGGCCCTGAGGGGACACGGCCACAGCCTGCCAGGGCGGCCCCGCGGGGAGAGAGCCACAGCCTGCCAGGGCGGCCCTGAGGGGACAGAGCCACAGCCTGCCAGGGCGGCCCTGAGGGGACACGGCCACAGCCTGCCAGGGCGGCCCCGCGGGGACAGAGCCACAACCTGCCAGGGCGGCCCTGAGGGGACAGAGCCACAGCCTGCCAGGGCGGCCCTGAGGGGACACGGCCACAGCCTGCCAGGGCGGCCCCGCGGGGACAGAGCCACAACCTGCCAGGNGCCACAGCCTGCCGGGGCGGCCCTGGGGGGACGCAGCCACAGCCTGCCAGGGCAGCCCTGAGGGGACACAGCCACAGCCTGCCAGGGCAGCCCTGAGGGGACACGGCGACAGCCTGCCAGGGCGGCCCCGAGGGAAACATCTCAAGGTGGCAGAAAGCAGAAGCACAGGGCGACCTCGGTGGCACCACGGCAGGTGAGTGCCCCGGCCTCGAGCGGGCAGGGTGGCCCAGGGCTGAGCCAGCCCAGCAGGGCACAGGGGCCCTCTCACTGGGTTTGTCCAGAATAAATGTACAAAGCTGGAAACATGAGTATATATATACCCGTGTGGGCACACAGGATTACATGCACATGTAAAAACCCAGGCTAATGTGCTGTGCTCTGCTGGGAAAAGGACAAGGGACCCCTCTATCATCCTCCTGCTTCTCTTTTGTATGGGCTGCAACTGCCAGATGGAGCCAGCCCTGCTGACAAGGCAGGCAGGCAAAAGGCCATACTGTAAGTCCCAACAGGCTTAAGTATAAATGACGCACCTGCTGCTCAGGTGTCCCTGCAAACTCCCAGGCACAGACATTTAATCTTATGGGAGACATTCAAGTTGCTTCTGGGCTAAGCAGGGACTTCTGGCTGTCTGCATTTCCAAAGCAGAGCCTGAATACTGCTGTTTCCCCTTTAAACCCTTTTATGGGAATTATCCTAGCCACAGTATACCCCAGTCTTCAAAAGTGTGAGTGTTTATCTGAAATCAGTGGGAACTGGACAAATAACAGCCCTTTGTGCCTGCATTTCCTCCTCAGATGCTCCATCCCTGAGAATCACTGTGGTATATTGTTGTAATGGCTGACATGCACAAATATGCAGTTACATATTAAATAAAAATCACTCTGGACCATCCTCAATACTTTATTAACTTAAAACATTGTTCTAATAAATATGTACCAAGAAATGTAAGACACTCCATAAAATCTATATAAGGACATTTACAAACTTGTCAACAAAGTAAAACCAGCTTTTTTTTAACTGAGGTACATGCAGAATTGTTTAAGGCAAATTAAGTAAATTATACTTTTATAGTAAGTCCTGCCCACCTCAGAAAGTTTCCCTTTAAAAATTAAAAAAACAGAAACAAATATACAAATGATACTACTGAGTAGCTATTTTCCAGTTATTAGAACAAGCCCAGAGTGTAGAAGCCAGTAATGGTTCTGGACAGAAAGTCTGTGTCTCCCTGGTGCTCCTGCCCGCCTCAGGCAGGATCACTTGTTGGATTGGTTTCTAGTTCTAAGGCATAATTCTGTGCTTTGGCTTTTCCACTGGTCTTCCACAAGCTTCCTTCTCCCTAGTGGATGTAGGAAGAAGTAACCCTCCATGCTTCAAACACACTGGCAGTTGGGCCTTGCACATACAGAGAGATGGCTCACGGAGGATAAAAAGGACCTCTCTGTCAATGCAGCTCCTGTTTTGCACCAGAACAAGTGAGAGCAGGATCGGACCCAAGCTGGTACCTTTGCTTAAAAACCAGCAAGATGTCAAACTGCACAGTCCTGATCCTCCAGGTTTTCCTGATAGGAAGTCATCCAAGAGTGAACCCACTCAGCACTGAACTCAAGCAGGGCAGAGGCTGATGGCTCTCTGTCATTATCCCATGTAAACACTGTTATACCCATGTTTCCCTGCCAGCTGATTCAAGCTACTGAAAACTTGAAGGGGTTTGTCATGGCCATGGGAGAAATATTTTCCAGCTTGCAGATATTTGGTAGCTTATCCGTCTTTGGAGTATTAGGCTTTATATGTAAAAGGCTTATTTTTCAGTGTTATTTCAGAAACAACGAGGGGAAGAGAAAGAGAGAAACCCCAGCCTTTACTTTCCCCTTTCACAGTCATTCAAGTTGAGCTGTCAACACTCTGTCTTCTTCTTTCCTCTTTGAGCTCCTGTTCAGAAAGGTAATGCCAGGGTCTGTGTTCAAGACAGGGCTTGGGTCCAGCAGGGAAGCCAAGGGAGTCTGTTCTCATAGTGTTGTAGGCGCTTTCTGTATTGTAGTTTGGACTCATTTCAGGCCGTGTTGCGTCTCCCGGTGCCTCCGTAAATCCACCTTTCGTTGAAAGCCTTTGCCACACAGATCACAGCCAAAGGGCTTGAAGCCTGTGTGCTTCCGACTGTGGGTGATGAGGTTGGAGCTCTGACTAAAGGCTTTTCCACACACCTGGCACTTGTGAGGCTTCTCACCTGCAAGCAGAAGGTGGGAAAGAGAGGCTGTGAAAGAGGCAACATTTGTTGGACATCTGTGGAACCACAGCAAATATACAGTGGGCCTTACAGCTTATCCAAGAGATTTCTGTGTCGTTACCTAAGAAGTCATTCTTAGAAAAAAACGTGCAGTTGGGAGCCCCAGAAAGAGCATAAGCTGAGCCTCCACTGCAGCTGAGCAGGCCTGGACTTGGCTGCACCTCCACCAGCCCAGTATAGTCCTGGGAGCAGCCTGAAGCATGGAGTGCTCTCAGGACACCACACCTTGTTAATGTATTTGTCTGCATGGGCTCTGTGCAATTTAAACTGGCTTTGTGTCCTAGGAACATGAGGAACCCCTGGAAAAGTGATGAATGCCTGACATGGATTACTATACCATCAGCATGGGGGCAGGTGGAATACGTAGATGGATGTTGTTAAAACAAACCCAGAGATCTGGGGTCTGTCCCCAAGGGAGGTATAAGGGCCATTAAGTGGATCCTGAAGGGCAGGGTTCATCCAGACATCAATTCCCTCTGTTCCCCACACTGAAATCCTAGCAGTCATAGCCTTGAAGTTCTCCTGCGGGCAAATAATGTAAATGGGAATAAATGCAGCCTCTGGAACTTCTACAGAGGAGTCAGTGGCAAAACTCCATGGGAGCACAATCTACGTATATTTTCATACTGTTTATTATCAAATAACAAATAAAAGGGAACCCAACCACAATACCAAGCTGGATTTTCAGAGTGGCTTTGCACCTGCAGAGCCCACTGGCTTCAGCTGGGAACAACAAACTCTTCGGATGTTTGAAGATCAGATTCTTAGAATCAAAAAAATACAAAGTGTGCTGAAGGCTCATTTCACAATTACATGGTGCATGTGAAAGGAATCCCTGATTCAGTTAAGGACCTGCTTTTATATTAGCAATTTAAAAGCCCAGGCACAGTTTCTGATCTCACAAAAAAATAATCTGACTGATTCAAAATTTCTTCTATTTACTTCATAAATAGTTAATTTTCATCCAGCAACCTTCAGTGAAAATTCTTTATAAGTAACATTTATTATTCACTGCTTGTCACCTAGAAAAGTCACAGCCAAGCAGCGCTACATATAGTGCCATCTTTCTACATATTTGCCCTTCTTAGGCTTCACCCTTTATATCTGCTAGTGACCACTGTCAGGAGAAAGGATTTTGGTCATCTGAACCTTGGGTTTGGCCAGTACAACTACTATTTCATGTCTACTAATTCTTCCATATCTTACACATCATGCATTTCCCTCTGTTTTAAGTGAACAGTACAGGTCTGAAGGGCAACATTTTCTTTTAATGATTTCTGATAAACCTGCCTTCTCACTGAATGATATTTTTGAAACAATTTCCTTTGGTGATTCACCTGCACTTTATATTAGTTTCCATGTTTATTACTAACAGTGAAACTTGAGAACTCTGCACCTCTCCTTCCATTCTGTATCAATCTGCAGCCATTTCTCAGAAAGTCCAGATAGAAGTGCAGACAATCTCTGAACAAATATTTAGACTAGGACCTAGGCCCTCCAGTCTAGTGTTTGATCTAGAGGAGGAAACTCCTGTTGTTCCTATTGTAAATTGGTAGATCCTGCAAAAAGCAATGCTATAATCAAATTCACCTGTCATTTTCCTGGAACCTCAGTGTAAATCAAGGCTACACGAATACAATACTCTACAAATCATCTTACACAAAAGTCCTGTGAATAAACATTGGTGGATCCTATTAAGGGAACACTGATTGGATTGCGAGGATTTTTGTAGGTTATTTTGCAGCTGCTGTTCATTAAACCTCATTCAGATCACCCTCCTTTGCCCAAGTACAGCTCAGCATGAACAGCAGCAGGGCAGTGAGAAGCACAGGGAGGTGTGTGTGTGCTGTCCCAGCTGAGGAGGAACGGACTGCTGCAGAGAAACCTCTTCAGAGACCTGCCCTCGTGTTGGGGCTGACACCAGCAGCTGCAGAGCTGACCTGTGTGAATGAAGGTGTGTTTCTTCATATCAGATTTCTGGTGGAACCGCTTCCCACAGTACTGGCACGGATAGGGTCGGGTGTCTGAATGGATGAGCAGGTGGGTGGACAGAGTAGAAGATCTCTTAAAACTCTTGCCACAAATCTTACAGTCGAAGCTGCGTTCCTGCAGAGAGATGAGCCCAGACACACACATTACATCACACCAATGATCCCATCAGCAACAAACTGCCCAGCAGCACATCAGTGTTGCCCCTTCTGCCTTAGCAAGAACTTACACTTCCCCCAGAGAGCTGGACTGGCCTACACAGATGATAACACTGGCTTGATAGCAGCACCACATGATAAAAAAGATAATGCATCCTCTCCTAGTGCTGTGCATTGTTCCTTACTAAAATTTAATTGAACAGCTCTTCCTGCTGGCAGGAATGGCCAGGTGGGAGCAGCCCCAATGGACTGGGCAGAGTCTGCCAACACATTTTATCAGGGGCCAGACACACGATCACTCTACTGGGAAGCCCAACAGCTGCAGCACTGTTCAGAGGCCACCTCTCCACTGTACACAGGAAAGTGGGTGCCAACGGCTGCTTGGGTTTCTTGGGAAATCCCTGTGGCAGACTGAGTTCTGGCATGGTAACAACTACCTGCTTATCTGTAGTTCCATTAAAACTCAAGTGGAAAGTATGTAGAGCACCTGGGACAAACAGCTTTTCAGCTTACTACTTCAACATATAAAAACAAATGCATTGAGACCTTACTGTCTCTTGCCTCTCCCTCACACACTCCTCTCCACCACTTTCTTACACCATATATCATCTCTTCTTTCCATCCCTTAACTTCCATTGCACCTTCCTCTTCCTTCTGTGCTTTCACACAACCACCTTCTTCATTTGGCTTTCGATGCACTCTCCCCAAAATGCTGTCCCTTCCATGGACACATTATGCAGTGGTGCTCTTTTCACCACTGTTTAATGGATAATGAGATATCTCCCTTCATTGTGTGCTCTGCTGATTGCACACTCATGCAATTATAAATTAAAGAGCAAAAAAACATTGCTGTAACTCTATCCTCCAAAAGCCAATCTGAAGAAGGAAGATTTGCCAGGTCAAGTGGGTGGGGAAGGGGAATTATGGCATAGTATCAGCAGGTGGAAAATGTTACAAGTCCTCCTACCAAAATTAACTACCATATTCTTTTGGTGTGTGACTCAGTGTGTCGAGACGGGTGAAGCCAGTGCTCTGTACCTGACTGGTTGTTCAGATGTTCCCTACACTGACAAAAATGACTACAAACAAGGGAAGACTCACTTCTTTGGGGGAGGGAGGAGAAAGAATGAGGAGAGCTGCATCAGAAGAAAGCACACTGAGTTGCTTTAGCTGTTAAAAAAAAGCCCACCATCTGCATTACAATTTCCAGCTCTGAGAGGGAACATTTATTATTTTCTGTTACTTCTGGAGTGCCAAAAGTGCCCATTGCTTAATACAGACGCATGCAAGGTCTGAAGAATGGAAACAAAGCCTGTGTTCTTTATTTACCTGATTAGCTCCTTTGCTCACTAACTGGCCACTCTTTCCTCTGATTGTCACCATATCCTTCACCTACAACTGCCAACTGCAGCCCTACCACATTCTCTTCCCCTCCTCAGTTTAGGTCCCTCCCTCCTTGCCCTGTATTTGCCTTCATGGCTTCCCCAGCCAGCCGAATAGAGCAGCTGGCCCTGGCCCCCAGCCGTCCACCCTGGCAGCCCGCCCCGCTCTCACCTGCGAGTGGACGGCCTTGTGCTGCTCCAGGCTGACTGCGTGGCCAAAGGTCTTGCCACACATGTCACAGGCAAAGGGCCTCGTGCCACTGTGTGAGCGGCGCACATGCACCTCAAGGCCATGTGGTGTGGAGAAGACCTGAGGAAAGAGAGTACACAGGGTCAAGTTTGCCAGGGAGAAAGGGCTGGGGAGAGTCATACCCAGTATGGGAGAAAGGGATCCCTACCTTGCTGCACTTGACACACTTGTAAGAGCCAGTGCTGATGAGCAGTGGGCGGCACAAGAGGTCCGACTCCACTTTGATGCCACCTGGCCCCTTCTCCTGCTGCAGCCCAGGCTGTGTTTCAGCATAGAGTCCAGGAGCTGCTGCCGGCGGCCGCTCAAACAGCCCAGGGCCCGGGGAGCTGAAGTCACCGTACAGTCCCAGGGAAGAGCTACACTCGGCACCATAGAGGGTGGGCTCGGAGCCTCGGTCGCAGAAGAGCCCCAGGGCTGAGGTCCGCTCCAGCGTCGGGCAGGGCCTGTAGCTTTGCACAAGGTGCCTGAGCTCGGAGCCACCCAGGCTGTTCCACATGTACGGTTTGAAAGGCACCGAGAAAGGGGGTGCTTCGTCTAGGGATGGACACACAGATCTCTCCGAGGCTGTGGAAACACAAGGGCATGGGAATTGGTGGGCTTCACAATCCAGACACTATCATGAGGCAGAATAGTCTCAGCACTCAGGCTTATGTCCAGAGCCTGACCCCTGTACTGCACTTTGAGGCTGCCCTTTCATCTCAATGGGAGGACATTTTATATTGCACATTAGGGTCTGAGCATCCAGTACTACCTACTTACCCAGTGTCCCAGCCAAATTATTTAAAGCCAACACCAATTTTGTCTACCTCCATCTCTGGGTACCTGGGTGTGTACACACTGATCTGACTAGCAAGACTCTCAACTCTGTCTGCAACTTCCTGTAGTTTTATCTGCAGCTTCTTGGAAACGTGTATCTACCATGTCCCAAGATGGACATCAAAGCTGACAGTCCACATTTAAGCTCTGATGGAGATCCCACACATCCATATAGCAAATATAACATTACAGAGGTGCCAGACAGAGCAAATGTGCTGAGATTTACCTGGTAAACAAAATGAAAAACATCTTGTTGCACAATTTAATGCCCAGATCTAGTCTCTCAACTTCATGCCACAACTGACCATAACTATACTCCAGCGTAACTTAAATAAGTAACACCTTCTGAGGAGCTTACATGTTATGCTTCACTTTTTCAGAAAAAAAAGTAAACTGAAATTACTACTCATCTGAAAGAAAATCATGGTTGTTTCAGATTGCTCTGAGGTTCTCCATATAAAGAAACTGAGTCCACCCAAAACAGAGAGCTTTGTAAAATCATCTGGATGGGCCACATTAAAACCTGGAGACACAAAACAATTTTCCTAGCAGTCATAATCAAAGCAAATTTCCACCAGGACAAGCTCAAATGGCTTCAGCAGGCTATAAGAGGGTCACCTTCAGCAGTGGCATCTGATCAATGCAGTGGGCACCACATGAATCACACTTGGGGGCCCACAGCAGAGTCTGATGCAATGGCAGGAGCACAGCCTTTAAGAGGAGTGTCTAAAGGCACCAGTGCTCAAGGAGCCTCACATGGAGGAAAGCACAGCTGGGCATGGAATATGAGGCACCAGATCCCAGCTGTATCTGCCAGAGATGCTGATTAATGCCCAAGGTACACTGCTTTCACTCCTCATCATAACAGGCAGCAGCACTGGGAGAGTCAAATGTCTCCACTGGACAACAGTTTTAGTGAGCCAAGGAAGAGATGAATCAATTAACTACTGAAATGCTGATGCCTTCATAGAGATATTGGCATCCCTTATAACTTGGGCTTCCAGAGTAATCTCCTTTAACCAAAAACTTGTCCACCCACAATTGCTCTCTTACTTATTCATGTCAGCTCCCATGGGTTTTTCAGCCTTTGGCAAACCAAGATAAATGGGAGTGGACTAGGGAAAGAAGGCACGATGTGTTAGGCTATCCATTTGGATAGGCAAAGGGTCACTGAGAGGTTACAGGAGGTAGTAGAAAATGAGGTTAAAATTGAGCTTTGAATGACTTGACTTTTTCCTATCTTTTACATAATTTCAGATGTTAACAGTCTCAAATTCTTCCACTGAAATTAGCAGTCTTTTGGTTGGAAATATATGCACACATACCAGCTGGGACATTTGAAGAGAGTGATGAAATCAAATTAGCTGACATGGTGTTCAGCATGATTTTTCCTGTTCTGCACTGACTGCGAAGTTGTGGTCAGAGTCGCATCATCTATCTTGTGTCTTTGCAACCAGTTTCAGTGTTGCCATCTCTCACGATTTTATCGCAAAATTCAAACCTATCTTAAAGTCCCAGCTCTTAAAATGGCATGATTTCATCAGGCCCTCAGCTTTGCTTTTGTTTGTTCTTGTTGTAACTTTTTTTTTCCTTTTAAAGTCAACTTCTAGCTCAAACTGTAAGAAAAGCATGAAAACATAAACCCTCAATATTTCAACACTAGAACTGAATTTCCATAAGGTATTACTTACAATCTTGATTTCTGAGCCAGCTCATTGAGTGAGCTGAAAGTGAAGGCTGACCTGATTTTTGAGCCCTTGGAATTGGCAATCCAGTATACGGTGAACACTGCACCACAGATCAGTTTGCGTGTGATGTTCCTTCCATCGCCTCACATGCTTTGGAGCCCTCTCAAGCACAAATGCAGGGGAGTCACTCACATTATCCTCAAGCTATCCAAGCCCAGTGGCAAAGCAACCTGCAAACCCTGCTCTGCCACACTGCAGGGCACTTCTGTGTGTGCCTCTTCCCCACAGCATCAAGGGAGGAGCAGTGCTGGAGAGAAATCTTCTCCCTCATTTTCCTAGACATTCTGAGCAGCCATTATATAGAATACTTCTGGGGGAAAAAAAAAAATCAATGCTTGTTTTTGAAGGTAAGACAAACTCAACCTTAAATGGTTGGGCACAGATTGATATGCACAGCAAAGAAAGATTCGAGTGTCCTCTTACACAAAACACCACACTTTCTACACAACTCCATTATACCCAGTAAGTCTCTTTCCTTCTGCAGCATCAACAGGCTCATCAGGAGATACTAATACTGCTCAACTGAGCTCCCATGCACCTTCTGCATATGCAAATGCATGTGATTACAGACACATGTAGAAAGTGAGGTTAAATAACAAAGTGATTTGCACTGATGGAGTTAACAAGTATTATGTTTGTACGCTGTATGACCGCCTACATCAGCAGCACACACTCAAAGACAAAAGTAAAATACAGCTTTCACTGCACAGTGAAGTGACCGGCACCTCTGTGCACTTCTAGAGATATGGGAGTGGTAGTACTACTCGCCACACCTGCTTTCAGCATGATTTGGAACCATCATTTCTCATCTGCTCTGCCTGGCACAGCACAAAAACTGTGCCACATCCAGATACAATTGTAGGAATACATTCTCTCACCACTGCATCTTGCAGAAGTGACCTAGACACAAATTCCAGCTTCACACTGAATCTGACAAAGCAGCTGGAAGGCAGAGGGGCTGGAGGAGAAAGCCTAATTATCCAATCCTGATGCCACTGCCTTCTTTATTAATATAACAGCACTGCTCTCAATGCGCTAAGATTCATTTAATAAAGCTCTTACAGCACTTGGAGTCCCTTACCTTCCAAGACCTCCGGTGAATGGGATCAGACAGCCCCCGGACTGCCCAACCCTCCTTGAAAAATCTTGATCTGGGGACATCATCCTCATTTTGTAAAGTTATCTTCCCTGGCCAGCCTGATGGTTAGCCGGGAGCTAATGAATCCCACAGCGAGGGAAGAAATGAGTGGGAAGGAGGAAAAGGCAGAAAAGACCTGGTAAAATACCTACTCTACTTTACATCTGTATTTTTGACACCCTGTGAAAATGATTTGTTTTCTGTACAGAAATTGTAGTTATTTGGGAAAGGAGGAGCAGGACAAATTCATTAGAACAAAAATTACACATGTTGCTACAGTCTGTGCAGAAATACTATCAGAAGAGAGACTTCTGCATTGCTGCATTTGGTCTGGTCTGTTATTTGAACAGACTGAAAGTGTCCTGTGGCTGATGCTGGACAGCATTTTGAATGTCCCCTCAAAGGAGCTTCGGACTCTTGAAAGAAGATGAGGCTTTAAAAATGCAAACCCACACCATTACAGTTAGCCATTCATATACAAGGACACTGTAAAGACGAAGTGGGAAACGGTGGCAAACCGGGACTAAGTATCCGTTTGCTGGCGTCTGCTGTCAGTCCGTAAAGCTGACACAATTTTTCCTTCATCAAAACAAAAATTGTCCTTTTTTCCAGCTGTCACTTTTTAATCAACACACTAAAAAGTGGTTTTATATATATACATATTTTTGTTCTAAAATGACACCACTGTATTTTTAAACGAGATAAGTATTTGTGCCAGGCTGGGGACAGCATCTCCCACTGCTCCAACCACATCAAAGGCAGGACAAGGGAGCTAGAGACAGGCACTGCAGCCATAAGTGTGAGTTTCCTGGATTTGGGGTGTTTAAATCTGACCGTCATTATTTTTTTTTCTCGTGTTTTTAGAAAAGAAAAACAAACAAACAAAAAAAACCCCCAAAAAACCGCAAATAGCAAAAGAGAGGGGGACGGGGGAAGGGAGAGCCAGATTTTTTTTATAGGCAAGAGGCAAGAAATAACCTGAAAGGGCGTTAGGAAAAATGTCTAGCAGGTTGTACAAAACGTAAAACCAACGTTGTTTACTACAGGTATATAGATTGCCTGTGCTGTCTTAAAAGACTTACAAGCTCCGTGTTGGCAGGACCCTGTAGGAGAATGCTGGGACCTTTTAAACATAAGCCGGCTTGCCTCTAACAATTAATCACAAACCAAAAAATCGACACCCGATGTCATGACAACTTTCCTACAGCCTGTCACCCGCTGCTCCCTCAGCAGCACGATACGGGCTGGAAAAGCAACCCGAAAGAGATAACCTGAAAACGAGCGGAAGGAACAGATTCTGGCAAATCTGGGGGGAAAATAACAATAATTTTTAAAAGGGACAGTCAAATCTGTCCCTTCTACTCGTTTGTGGTGGTGGCGCCTAGCCATGAGATAAATGCTCCGCTGCCCCACGGCACGGGCACGGGCACGGACACGCAGCCGGACCCTCGCTGAGCGCTGCCCGCCCCAGTCCTACCTGGCGAGACGGAGGGCGAGGGAGGTCTCCAGAAATCCTCGAACTCGGACACTCTGTCGCAGACACTGCCCTCGCAGCTGGGCGCTGACTCGGAGGTGCCATCGACAGCCTCGGTAAGGTGGGATTCAGGGGAAAAGCGCCCCTGGGAAGGCTCCGGATCGGGCAGGGCGGTGCGGCACAGCTCCGTGTCCTCGGGGATCTTGCTGTCTGCAGGGCAAAGAAGGAGAGGGAACTCCTCAGTGTGGGTCCGTGGTGGGAGCCAGCCACCTCCCGCGGCGGCCCGCTCCCACCAAGGTTTGATGACCGACTCTCTCCAAGCTCGCATCAGCCCCTCCGGCGTCCCGCAGGGGCTGCACAGCGGCCGCCCGGTGCCGGTGCCGCGGGCACCGGGGTGATGCCGGGCGGGTGGGCTGTCTCAGAGCGGGGCTGCGACCGAGGGACTCCTACCTGCACAGATCTGGGCTAGCACCGTCTCCAGCCGCAGGCTGTAGTCCTCGTCGGCGGAGCGAGGCTGGTGGTAGCTGTGCGCTTTCTTGCTCTTCACTAGGAAGGACCTCGGCATGGTGGGGTGCTGCCACGGCCGGCACGGCCGCACTCCCTCTCCAAGAGCCGGGCACGGCGGCGGCGGGCGTCACCCCCGAGTCTCCTGCGCGGCGGCGGGGAGGCGACCTG
>VWZW01007169.1:904196-980455 GCA_013397115.1 Edolisoma coerulescens
GAGGCTGCCAGCGAAGCCTTGTGCCGGTTTGGCTCTGTCGCCGGAAGGTGCGCGAGCAGCAGCCTTGGCCGGGACGTAGCGGGCTGCGGATCATGGCAGGGGCCGGCGTTAGCGGGGGCCGGGAGCGCTCGCCCAGCCCGCTCGGCCCACGGGACCCGGTGTTAGCGGGGACGGGGACCGGGAGCGCTCGCCCAGCCCGCTCGGGCCGCGGGGCCCGGTGTTAGCGGGGGCCGGGAGCGCTCGCCCAGCCCGCTCGGCCCGCGGAGCCCGGCGTTAGCGGGGACCGGGAGCGCTCGCCCGGCCCGCGGGGCCCGGCAGGGCCGGCGTTAGCGGGGGCCTGCCGCGGGGCCGCCTCGTGCGCTCGGGCTGCTGCGTCACGTGCCCGCGGGCGGTGGCACGAGGCGGACGAGGCTGGCGAGGCGGGAAACCGCCCCGCGCGCTCGGCCCTGAGAGGAGCCCTCAGCGCAGCCTCTTACAGCCATCGTCCCAGGGCTCTTCCCACCCCGAGAGGAGATGCTATCTGCCGTAACAGCACGCCAAACAGAGGTGAAGGCGTTCAGCTTTTATTCTTGGTTTACGGTGCGACCTGTGTGCCGCAGCTCGGTAACCTTTGAGATAGGCTTGCGTGTGCAGTGTCGAGCTGTTCTGTGCATCCAAGTGTTCTGTGGTCCAGCGTGGCAAAGCCGAAAGCCAGGCCCAGATTTGGCACAGCGATGTAATTCATGGGAAATGTAAGGCTGGGTTTTAACGAAGTTACTCTAAAGCTTTTCTCAAAGGGAGTGTGATACTCAAAGTTAAACTTAAAAACTTGGTTAAGATGCAGTTGAATGCAATGGCACATCATTGTTACCCCAGAGTCACAAGAGAGGGGAAGAAATAAAAAGGAGGGGTTTAAAGTAGGGTGGGATTATGTTATAGTCGTGCTTAAGGCTGAAGAGCTACTCAGTGTAATTCACTGTACTGTTTCCAGCGCCTGGTGTCAGCATTAGATCTAAAACAACAACAGATAAGGCACCAAAAGTGACAAGCTGGAGGTGAGATCTTTGTGTTCAGAAGTGATGGGACACTTTGCAACAGGAGGAAGGATTTGAAGAACAGGATTTGACAGGTTAGGTGCTTGGTACAGAGGGGAGGAGAAGCAGTTTCCTGTGTGGGGGAGTCAGGGTTGGGAGAAGGCAGCAAAAAGGGTGATACTGTGGGGAATTTATACCCACTTTAAGGTGATAAAACTTGGGATCACAGTTATGCACAACAGTTCCACTATGAAAAGCTGCTAGAACTTGTAGCATTGTGCATTCTGTTGGGAAGTGTGTCTTTACTTTTTTTAAACTTTTTTTTTCCTTACTTTTAACATGCTGCTTATTGTTTATATTTTCCCCCAGCATCTTGTCACTACCTTCTTTATGGTCATCCTTGTGGCATAAACACATGCTGTAAATATGTCAGAAATTAATCAGAGATTTTGATTACAATTGTTTTGATTGCTGGGAAAACCAAAGTAACTTCTGCTGCTCCCAGAGCAGATTAGAAAATTATCACTGTGAGCACAAACTGGAGAGGGAAAGTGACACTAGGCTGTGGTGTTGAAGGCTGGGATGAAAAGAGGGATTCCAGCTTTGGGAAGGAGTGGACCCAGAATGTACCTCCATTATGGATAGAAAAAAGTTGCATCAATGGTTATAGAACATAGACTATGCAACACGTTCTCTTAGGAGTTCTAGTTCTCATGGTGGGGCACTAGAATTTTCAGTCACTTGTGCAGTACTATGCAATTCAAAGAGTATGCCACATTGCTTTTGTTTTTCATAATTGTGAAATAAGGTATTAGTTCCTGGAAAGGGAGAGCATTAAGCTGTTGTATCTTGGATGTTGCAGTTGTATCTTAGTCAGTGTCCAGGCATGAGTAGGAATGCACACTGTTAGCATGTTTACTCTGAAGCTGAAACTGCGTGCTATATAGAGATTTTATTGAAAGTCAATTTACTGTGTACTTTCCATCATTAGGAATTTCTGGTTCTATTGCCTAGTGTGTAAATGTATTTCACTGATTTTTCGTATGTCTTGGACTAGTTTGTAAACAAAAAAACCCAAAACCCCAAACCAAAACTAACCAACCAACCCCCCCCTCAAAAAACCAACCAAAAAATTCCATCTGCAGGTAAAACCCTCAGAGAATTACAGACTATATACTAATAAGAGTATTTCACAGAACAAAAATGTATTTCATTGAATCTAAAAATCTGTTAGTTATCCATAGCTTTCATCTTACCTCTTAATACACAGAGGCAGTAGCTGGTGCATGATTGAGCATAACACTGTAGTTTCCATATAGATTACACTAACTTCTATCTTATAGGTTGTTTTTTTAAATTTTAGTCTCCAGGACTACCATAATGGCTTTCCTAGGGGATTTGCATTATCTCTGCCTTCCCCTAAAGGGAATGACATTATTTGGAGCCTTTACAGGTAGGGAAATTAGCAACATATCCTGTATAAAATGTGGATATTTTTATGCTAACATATCTTTAGGTCATTCTAGTTTAAGTGTATAAGCACCAAGTTTTACTAAGTCACTGTCTCTGATACCAAACAATGATCACATTAATACCCCAGAAAAAGATGCAGTTCCTTCTGTGTTGTAGTTCCACAAAAGAGTTCAATAGTGATCAAGTTCAATAGCAGGATGTACAAAGTGGTTTTGATAAATTTATGCAAACTCCAATGTAAATGCTTCTTTTAATCCTTTTCGTAGCAATGTATTTTAGTCTGTGTATAAACAAGTCTTCTGAAACTGCAGTATGTTCAGCCGTTCACTTTTAGCACTAGAAAAGATGTAGTCAGTTGGATAAGGACTTTTGCGTATTTTTATTTACGCTGTTATTCAGTATCAGTATTTATTCTATTTGTATACTTTAAAACCACAAAAGTTCAGGAAATAACCCTTGCCATCTGATCTCATTTGCTATCACTTGAACAGTAAGGCAGTTATTGCAAAATTGTAACACTTCACTATTCAAACAGACAGAGTTTTTATGGCCCTCCAACTGAATTTTGCGCCTGCCACTTATTACAGAACATTACCTTTAAGAGAGGCTTGCAGCTGGTATTGATGACAGGCAACAAGACATTTGTCACCTATCCTCTTGGGCAACAGTGATCCAGGTGCAAACATAAGTTAGCAGATGCTCATTGGAAGGAAAGAAGACAACTGTTACTCATGTGTGAACGAAAGTGCTCCTGATTTGGTTTTGCATACATGACTCTTTCAACAGGAAAAAGAATCACTCAGCTAGTCCAACTCAGAGGTGGCAATTTCCACAGGCTATACTTGGAACTACATATTCACTGGTAGGATGTGGGGAAATTTGGTAGAAATACTGAAACAAGTTAGGAGCTGCAGAAATCAATAATTTGGAATTTGTCACCTACATGCTTAAAAATTTAAATTGGATTGCACCTGGGCAGATAATATTGTCGAGATGCCCATAATGTGCTGTTTCCATCCAGTCATCTCTATCATTCTTTGAACGTTTGTTATCTCCTCAGTTGTGCTGTTAATTTCTGAAAACATATTCAAAATAAAGGGAAAGGAAATGCCTAATGGGATTAGCAGATGCATTCAGCAGAATGCTTCCACACTTTCTGCAATTTTAAACAACTACACTGCTTCTTGTGGGTAGCAAACCAGTTAACATACACACTGCCTATCAGTACCAAACTTCTGCATTGCTTCTTTTCATTTAATAGAACAGTTGCAAACATTGCTAAAAGAAGTCTTAAGGATTGCTTAATTACATAAGATGGCAATAACAGAATATTCTTGACTAGAATGTGTCTGCAAGGGCAAGTAAATGTTCATATGACAACAGCAGAATATCTTGTTCTGTTCAAGAAGCTAAGGCTGTTTAACTGGATCTCAGTTTTCAGGAGCCTGGAAGCAGATTGCTCAGCTCAGCTCTTCCTGCTTTTCTCAGTCACAGCTATTGGGTGATGGCACCAATAGCATATTTCCTAGATACCTCTGCAGTATAAACTGTACATATTTTCACTGCACTGACCATGTCTTCATTAGAACTAAGACATGAATAATTCTTCACCTTATTTGAACCTATCTAGAGCTCACAAGTAACTATGTGGTAACCAAGGACTATAGCTTGGACGGGACTAAACAGTAAATGCTGCAACCTTGTTAAATCATGAAAAATTTATTTTCATTACATATACATGAAGGTAAAAGATTTCAGTCAATAGTGTTTTGAACAAGCATTTCTGACATGAGCCTGTTAGTGTAGCTAGTCTGAAACTTAATGCAAAGTTAGTGTTTTGCTTTTATTTAGTAATTCACTTTTAGTGTGTATATACAGAATTCATTTTCCTGTTAGAATACCAGAGACAGTAATATTGCAACATTTACATTCCTCATATAAAATGGAGTAATGTACATTTTCAGCTTGGTGTAGATACATAAATATGTACAAAATAAACATTATTGTAATTAACATATTCAGACCAGTTATTATTTAGCAACATCAAAAGCAGATGCACATAGATTTAAGTGAAAATGGTGAAAAACACCTTTATGACATTAGTGACCATTATTTGCATATATGAAGTAGTACAGATAAAGGCTTGTCTTTCAAGCCTTCTGTGGGCATCCAATAACTTTAGTAAAAAACCAAAACTAATTGAGAAGCATAAGATAATTATATATATATATGTGTCATGATCAGATGGTTTACTAGTGTCCATCTTGATCACAAAAGGATAACAATGTAAAACATACACATTTGTTCAGAGCATAAAATATTGCACAAAAGCAATTTCTTTTGAGGAAAATAATTCCCATGTTTGTGAACAGCAAAAATGCTTCTTACACATTAAAGAAATAATATATTTGTAGTTTCTAAACCAAAGAACATTCAGTAATACTGTCAAAACTGTCATCCATCAACTTCTTCCCAGCCTGTTTTATGGCAATGGTACGTCATCAGCAAGATTTGGCAAAGAGAGAAGGCAGATAGACAGTACATGTATATTTATCACAGGCCAGACCCAATCCAATAGTTACCTAAACCAACTGCTGGATGGTTTCAGTTACCTGACAATTTCAGCCTTAAAGAAATATGGAAGTCTTCAGTGCTAGTCACAGTGATAATCACACAGTAGTAGAATAAGATTCCATTCTTCTCTGCTTACAAACCATCTTGTCTGAATTCCCAGTCTGAAGGGCACTTTCTTCAGTATCACTGTCACTGCTGTCTACAAGTGTGTGATCCAAAGACATCTGACCAGTCCTCCTGGGTAGATGAAAGTTCACCCCACTCTCCTGTATGGAGTTAGTTATAAAATCTTCATCAGAAGAATGAAATGATTCATCATCTCCTGTGAAATGGTTGACAATGTGAATCCCATCAAAAGTGGGTTGGTCTGAGAAGTTTCTCTGGCCTTTTAGACATTTGATCTGTTAGAAAAAGTGGAAGTTGACAATTAATCAGAGCTCAAGAGTCCAGCAATAAAAAACCCCAAACAACAAAAACCAAACCAACAAAACAAGTGCATTTTCAATAAATGCCTCATTGAACTCTTACTGGATAAAATGAAAGATCCGAAAGTAGTGCATTTGATGATCACTTCAAGTATTACAGTTTTAAGGCTTAATAATCAAGGTACCTAGAATCAGTAATGAGAGATTCCTCTTTTACTGCATCTTTAATATCCCCACAAGGATGGTTTCTATTTTCTAAAGTGGCCTATTTGTTTCGACAGCAAACAAATAGCAGCAAATTTCTTTTGGCCTTAACATTTTACTTTTACAGCTCCATTCTTTCTTGTATCACCTGATTTCTTACTTGAGAAGGACCCCCCTTCAAAGAACAGGGTACCAAGTGAATATTGCCAGCTTCTCACAGTCACAGAAAAAATTCCCAGAGAATATATTGAGTTCAGTCTACATTGTAACATTAAGTATCTTAATTGTCTAATTCAGATCCAATGAGATTTCAGATCAAGTAGTATGAGAGAAATGTCTCTGTATAGCATAAACAGATTGTAGTTGCAATTTTAAGAGAACATCAAACAAGACCAAAATGATTGTCAGACCACGGACAGATAATGTTTTAATTCAATGTGCTGCAGAGTGATACACAATTTGAACCATGCTTTCAAGCTATTCAGAATTAAACCCCAAAGCACTAAAGTCTGGCAAGTCCCCTGTTATTTTAATGAAAAATAACTGCAACTCATGGAAGATGTTCTGGAGGTTGGTTGTTTTTGTGGTGTTTTGGTTTGTTTGATCTAGAATTTCATTTTTGTTAGCTTTTAGTAGCAAATACCTCAGGGTCAGTTTGACAGTCTAAGAGTATTAAGATAAAAAATCCTGAGGATGCAGATAAACATTGAAAATGGATTATAGAACCTTCCTATTATCGCTCTAAAAGCTTAAAAAGGAAGATGCACCAACTGCTACTTTGAAAGTGACTTTTTACAGTAAGAGACCTGGAGAACAGAAAGAATAAAATGCTGAAAGTTTCTTTACAGAAATCTATTTGATGTTTCAGAAATCTGAAGCAATATTCACTTTGATAAATAAGAAGTGCATGTATGTCCTCAGTATTGACACCAACAGGAGATTTTTACCTGTCCATTTGGGGAAGAAGGCATCTCTGTACTTACCATGGGCTTGTGCAGAAGATGAGAATAAAAAAGGAGTTGAAAAAAGATCACAAGAGTCATAATCATGCTAGAAGCCATTAAATTGCATGTTAGCATGTAAAAACTCCAGGTTTTGATGTTATATCAAAAAATCCCTGTTAGGAATATGGGTACATGATGTAGATCTAAACCTTGGTTGTTACTATGCATACCAATGTCAGTTTTTTGCATTTTCTTCACATGCACATAGGCTGCAGTTGTTTATGAGGACTTTGTATAAAGGCAAGCAAAACAGAGCTCCACACTTGAACAGCATAACTCATGATGCAAGCAAAATCAGCTTATACCAAATATAAATATATCTGGAATAGATAATTTTTACTAGCTTATATACCGAGATGCAGAAAGCGTGGTACATTCTTGTGTTATTTAGAAATATTATTCCTGAAAATATCCTGCAATGATCAGATTAGCTGCCACATGAATTTTCCAAAACAGCTATCAATTTTAGTCACTAAGAAAATAAAACACAGAAACCCAACAATTTCTCTCCACCCTCACAGGAAAAAAAAGAACTGCTGTACAAGTGACTACAAACTTCATATTAGAGTAAGAAATTATATGCTTTTAGGTCTGTACAGTTAAGCCATTGGTTCACCTGAAATTATAAAGCTGATACTCAAATGTTAGCTGTTTTGAACACTCAGAAAGCCAAGCCAATGACCTCAGCTGTTTTCCTGAAGACTTAAACATGATACCTTTAGATGAACTTATTTAGGTAACATGACAAAATCATGGTTTCATGGTTTTAGGCAGTAACCTTTCCAAATGGGAGTCTGTGGAAAATGCTGTTGGTGAAAAAAAATCATGAATAGACACAGCCTTAGCCAGCTCCTAAAGGGAGTCTCAGAAAACACTGTGTTATCTCTGTGCATCCTTTCATTAGAATAACAAATCTGTGACCTTCCAGAAACCCTTTTGATCTGCAGCTTTACACTTGCCTGCCTTTTTTCTTCAGTACTCCTCACATCCAAGGGGAAACAGACTGCTGTGAAGAAATATGAACATACTGCAGAGAATACACACTACACATCTGCCAGTGGTCATAGAGCTCTGTAACTTCTGTCTGCTTCAGAAATGGCCACCTCAGCCAGAACACTACAGCATAGACCTTTTTTGTATTATGGGGATCAACAGGCTGGAGAGCAACACTGCTGAAGAGGGCAATGGGGTCCTGAGACGGCAGGCTAAGCTCGAATCCACACTGTCCCAGGGCAGTGATGAAGGCTAACAACA
The DNA here is from genome assembly GCA_013397115.1 of Edolisoma coerulescens. Lineage (NCBI taxonomy): Eukaryota > Metazoa > Chordata > Aves > Passeriformes > Campephagidae > Edolisoma > Edolisoma coerulescens. The sequence continues at coordinate 912,144 of VWZW01007169.1, forward strand.
TACTAGGCTGCACTGAAAAGGGCAAGTGTACTTTCATAGTTGAAGACAGGTCAGGGGCCCTTCAACCTAGTATTTGTTCAGGAGCATTTCTGAAGGAGCTCAATTATTTGCAATTTTTATTGCAACAGGAAGGCTTTGTAAGGCTTCTCAAAGCATTTGAAACACCTTGCAGACAGCCTACATTCCCATGCAATTAGGTACCAGTGGTCAATGCCACCAAAAAACTCTAAAATGGAGGTTTCCTAAAATGAAGTTTTGTACTCTCATATAACTTTACAGTCTAGCAAGTGAGGCTCTACACTTCTAAAAGAAAAAGCAGTATCTTTTTTCAAGGCAGGAATATTACTGTCCTATTGGCTCAAGGCAACAGTCCATCAGCCTAATATGGGGTCTCCAACAGTGACAACAGGACTTTCATATCACCAAGCCTCCATTGACTTGTCCAGAAGCTGCTGTAGCAAATATGAGTGAAATCTTTTTCTAGCTGCTTCGACATGCATTTAATACATCGGCCATCCATGACTGATTATATTATTTGTTGTCTATCTCCACATGTTCCTGTGGCAGTAAATTCCAGAAATTCCTTTATTTTAAACGAATGTACTTGTTTTAGTAACTGCCCCCAAATTCTAATAATGCAGGAACAAGTGGTGAAAAGCAGTTCTCTGGTCATTATTCTGAAACTTATATCACAACATCTTCAGCTTTCTCTCTAGAGCAGATGAGCTCCAATCTGTTTTAGCCTCTCATAAACAGGCAGGAATCAAGACAAGTATCATTTCAGTTGCCCTTTAACTTCCCTACAGACCTTCTTGAAACTCTCTTTGCTCCATCTAGATACCAAGTGGCAATACAACTCCCTTTATTTGGTTTTTAATATATATCCTATTGATGCCCAACGTTGCCTTGTCTGATTTGGCTGGTGCTGCATGCTAAGCCAGTGATGTCGGAGGACTCAATACCAACTTGAAAACATCTTTCCTGATTTGTAACTACCAATTCTGTGTTTGCCATTGTGTAGGTATGGCTTAGATTTTGCAATAAATGAATAATCACTTTATTCACACTGAAGTTAATTTGTCAGCTTTTTAAGACAGACTTGAGATTCTTGCTGTCAGTGTTTCATTTGAACATGGAAAAAGAGCTTAAGGTAGGAACTAAAGCATTAAGCCAAGATCTTGCCAGTCATCTAGCCAAGCATATCAAGACAACGGGAAATCCAACTAATGGCTTGGAATGCAGGATGTATGGACCCAACCCAAACACCCCCCCACCATACCCTAGTTCTACTTTATCCTTATCCCTGAAGGAACTGCAGCCGTGTTGAGCAGAGTACAGACTTGCACCCCAGTGTCTCTTACTTTCTGTTCTCTTTTGTACAAAGAGTCGATATTGGTTAAAGGCTTTCAGTTTTGGGTCTGGCCTTCCTTCATGTGAAGGGAACTAGATCTCTCTCACTCCAACAAGTGACATTTAAATGAACCTGTTTGTTACTGCCTCAGTTCTGCAAGAATCTCAAATCTGATCACATCTGCCAAAAAAATTTTAAAAAACCCAACTAAACAACCCAAAACCCAAAAAACCCCAATAAAAAAAATGGGTCTAGTAAACCGTATGTGTTTTGCTTTTAATTCTCAAATCAAGGTTATATTGTCTAGATGACTGCAGCTTCAAACCAGTTTTCACTACTGCACATTCACATGGTTTTTAGGACATTTCAAAGGGTTAATAACATTATGTGATCAAAATATATATCATCATTATCCCTTCAAAAGCCAGCTGAATCAAGAACAAAATCGTAATAACATGTGCATGTATATACCATCTTGTGTCTAAAGAATTTAGCATTTTAATGACAAACTGTAAGTCTACTGGTCAATATATGAAAATACTTTACCTGTACATACTTTTAACAGGTAACAGTGTACTTGCACAAATATAGAAGAGCTGAAAAAAGGTGAACAATCAGATCCTTGAACCTTAGAATAAACTTTCTTACCTGATGCTGACTGCCTCATCAAGCCAGGCATGAAGGAGAAATAGTAAAGAGAAATTTAGAAGTTTTAAACAATTCAAAAGGTGTTCTATATTAAATCATAGAATCAAGTTTGAAGGGTGATAGTCAGTTGCAAGCAAGTTATATTTCTAAGTCCCTTTGGTTTTTTTGACTAGGAAACACATGTCAAACTTTGAAGTGGGACTTTGTGAAAGAGTTTGAGTTAAGCTCTGGGAGACATTTTTATGTTGTAACCTGTGAGGTTTTAAGCTAGTAGTTCAGTGGTGAAAAGCTGAACTAAAATGCTACTGTCTGCTCCCTTTAAAAGGCTTCAGTAACTAATTCTTGAAACTTACTCAATTCCAAAGTAGTAAACACAGGTTTTAACAAAGCTTGCCAATAAATATTAAATCTAGTCACAGGATAACCAAGAAATTCACAAGTGAGATCAAAATATGACCACTGCCTTGAGTGAATAAAATTGGTTTTGGCAGAAGGCAGTATGTCAATTTAAATGTTTATTTAAAAAATAAAGATCCTGAATTCTCAGTGCTTTTACATATAGCAAGAGGAATCTAAAAATCAGAGTTCCCTCTTTATTTGTTCCAACCTTAGTAATAGCTGAAACTCTTTGTAAGATTTCCTTCCTTCCAAACATGATTCAAAAGAAAACTAGAATGTTGCTGAAAATATGATCTAACCACATTTAGCTGAAGAAACAAGTCATAAGGATTTTCAAATACCTCTCCTATAATTCAGAAAAACATTGTCAGCTTGGCACCATGAAAATAGAGATTTAGGAGTCAAAACCTAATTACAAGCCAATTAAAAAATCAGTTATGATCTATTAAATTATAATCACATTTAACATGAATAAAAGCAAATTAATTTGAGTTCTTAAAAATTTCTGAGACTGTCCACAGAATCTAATGGGATCCCTTATCATACTTAACAGCTGACTGCTACTTAGTGATGACTCTCCCATGGTAATGAGATGACTCCAGTTTGAGGCATCCAGTAGTATACTATTGCTTCTTTAAAAACACTCCCACTAACTTCTTTTGGAAAAATGCTTATCACAGCAAATCAAGTAATTGGAGCATCTCCAACAGAATTAGTGGGAAATATGTTGCCATTAAGGACACAAATATCAGTCCAGATGAATATTACATCCAGCAGGTACTACAATGCAGAAGCCATTCTTCCCCTTTACTCAGCACTGGTTAGGATGCACTTCAAGTGCTGTTTTCAGTCCTGGGCCCCTCAGTTTAGGGAGCATGTTGAGATGCTCAAACACATCCAGAGGAGGGCAACAAGGCTGGTGAAAAGTCTAGAACACAAGCCCTATGAGGAGCAGCTATGGGCACTGGGGTTGTTAAGCCTGGACAAGAGGAGGCTCGGGGGAGACCTTACCGCTCTTTACAACTCCCTGAAAGGAGGTTATAGCAAGATGGGGGGGTCTTCTCGCAGGGAACCAGCAACAGGACGAGAGGACACAGTCTTAAGCTGTGCCAGGGGAAGTTTAGGCTGGACATTAGGAAAAAATTCTTCACAGAAAGAGTGATTGGGCATTGGAATGGGCTGCTCAGGAAGGTGGTGGAGTCACTATCCCTGGAGGTGTTTAAGACTAGATGTGGCACTTCGTACCGTGGTCTAGTTGATAAGGTGGTGTTAGGTCATAGGTTGGACTCAATGATCTCAAAGGTCTTTTTCAACCTAGTTAATTCTGTGATTCTGTGATTTTTGGAGTTTATAAATTGAGTCAATCTAATATAGCTGCAGTGTCATTTCTCCACTTCTTCAAGCAATTGCAGCAAAAAACCCTTGAAACTGGCAACAGAAGCTAATCAGAAATCAGAGCAAGTAGTAAACTCCAGGTTGGATAATCCTACTGTGGGCCCAAACCAGAACAGCAGTGAATGACAATATTATATACCTGAACAGACTTAGACTCCTTTTTCTGGCTGTACCAGTATGGCTGCTATTCTTCAAAGTTAAAAATACCAAAGAGTCTCTAGACTGGCTTTTTTTTTTTCATCTATAGTAGGGTTAACAGCAACAGTCATGAGGTACTACAATATTAATTGAATCTGCCCCACTCATCATTAGCTCTTTGGAAACCAAGATTATGTATGCGATTAATTACTAAAGTCTCCTGTTAAAGGAGACTATTATCTCTGTTTTTGAAACTCATACTTTTAAAAGGATGACCAAGAGTAACATATTGCTATACAAACTGAAATATTTATCTCAAATGAACTTTGCTGACCATACCACTAAACAGATTCAAACCCCTCCAGTGTGTTGTAAGTGAAAAGCAAAAGAGCAGCAGAGAATTTCCAAGACTGAGTAATTTCAGGCCTTGGGGTTTTTTTAACAGCATTTAAATATTTGGCCTCTGTTCTAAATTGCCAGCTTCTGTAAGTCATATTCAGACTAAGAGTAATACAAAATATGTTACAAAATCCCTATAGCTGTCAGGAAGTTTAAATAAAATCTACGGAACAATTTTAATGCATTAAAAAAAGCTCATCTCCAGTTGTCCACCTGTTCATTTCATATTGCTCTGAATCTACTCTTAAATTTCTTAAGTTTTTATAAAAAGTGGGTTTTTTCAACATTATCATTTTGAGAGCACTTGAGCTAAAACGAAGTATGATGTTAAATTAAATGTATGTTGAATGTCAGTTTTACCATAGACGAGTCCGCTGTTTTGTAAACGTGACAAAGATTAAAACCAGCAACAAGCGTTCAGACCAGAAGGTTTCCAGTGAATCAGAACAGGAAACCAATAAAGCGATCAATGGGAGGTCATGACTTTTTGATCACTGCACTGTATGGTTAAAGTATCTGGTTTTGATCTAGTGCAGTGTAATCAAGTTAAACTTTGAAGTTAGGTATCAAATATGCAATTGAAAAAGCAACAGCGCTGAGGAATACCCAACTTTTATGCTATTTTGAAAAGAAGTCGGTATTTGGTAACTGTGTCAGGTTTTATTTCTTGAGGGAATTTTTCTAAGATCTGACAAGTTGTTTGTAGTGAGACTGTGTGCAATTCCAAAGAAGTTCCAAGATGACAGGCCTAGAAATTTTCCTTCTACCTACTAGCTAGTTATTTATAGAAAGTTCCCCGAAACTCTTTCTACAAGAATCTCTAATGGAAGTGTTTATTTGGAGTGAGGACACGGCAACAAAAATATTTTAAATCAGCAGTATAATCACACTTAATATACTGCAATTGTTATATTCAAGAAAATACCTAAATCTCAATACTCCTTCTCCCTACCGCATGCATCTATAAATACAAACGTTACTGAAACCTCAAGCATTAACTAGAATGTACCGGCTGATAGAGACTGAAAATGCACCCATTAGAGGCAACAGTTACAGGAAATGAGCATTTCACACTTTTACTCTGTCCTTTTAAAGCAGGACTTAAACTCAGCATTTTTAAATGGACTAAGTAACATTTTTGCCCCTGATTGCAGAAACTACTCTCTCTCATCTGTGCTGGCTGCTACTCAAATTAATAAAAGAATTTTAGGAGGTGTTTCCACCACATAAAACTGTTTGTCCCACTTGTATTCAGATAAGCTTACAGAGACCTATTGTTTTCTCTCATAGCTGGGACCTGCATATGGGTGCTAACACACAATTTTTGCAAGGAACAACCACTCAGATAAACCAGTCGAACCTCAATTCCTCCATTTTTCAATCCCCAAAACTTGATTTATAGGTGGAAAAACACGACAGACCCTGACATAGCTCTGATCAGTAAAGCAGACAGGTCAGGCACCTTCAACAATCAAGAACATTATTGCCATGATAATGAAATAACTTCATCTATAATCAGTTTACTTGCTTTGGCAATCCACACAAACTTTAAAGGACACAGTGTAATTAATTATAGCTAGCTATACTCATCTCTAATGCTGCAATCAAGAACTATTACATTTCTCAGCAAGACAGATCTGGACCTTTGATGTGTAGGATACAGTCAGGAAAAAAACGGGGGAAAATGTTTATAAAAACAATCACCAATCTTCATTTATTTTACCACTGAATCTAATCTGTCACCAGTGGCAGTGAAACAGTTAAGGTTCATACCAAAAAACATTGCCCTCCTCCAAGTAAACAAAGTCATACCTGTTCCATTTAAGGACAGGCTACATCACTGTCCTGGTTACACTGATCACATTTAGAGGTTTCCTTCACCCTCAGGAGGGATGGAAAATATTTTGTTGATGGTGTTGTTACTTGGGGGGAAGGGAGAGGAATCAACCTTACCTGATGCAAAGATGACAATGCATGGAATTCTATCATTATGGAATCAATACTGTCATTTTGGGCAAGTGTAACATGTCTATGTTAATTACACTGTGACCACTCAAAGTTAATTGAATTAAACAAATGATGGTCATAAAATATACAGGGATTCCATTGTATCTTCCATCTGCCTGTCGATTGCTTATGTAGCAAGATAGTTTCTAAAACTAGTTGCTTTATTAAGGGTGGGGTAACTAAATTGGAGAAAGTTACTGGATAATTAAGTCTCCCAATCAGTTCAGTCTTTCAGTAACAATCTGGGCATTATCAAGCCAGTATACCATCTCTGCCTCTTAAGGACAAGCTGAGTTAAAGGAATAAAGCAATTCACTTTTCTAAAGCATAAAGTATATATTTAACTATCTTGTGTAGACAAAGCTGCTACATTAGATTGGGTGTTTGCAAACCACATGACCTCACAAACGCTATCTTATCACATCACAGGTTCCTCAGACTGACCACAACCACTTAAATCAGACTCTGCCAGCACGGAGGCTCTGTAACTTTGACACACACTAGTAAAGCAACCACATTTTTAGCTGCCCTTGCAAGCACTTTACGTGTGGGGAGGGAAAAATCTGATCATCTCTTGTCCAACTGTGCTTGCAAGATACGGTAAAAGAAAAGCACATGATTTATTGTGCTATAAACTTCCACCACAAGCTGAAATGCTTACTTTGTAAATCTGAGGGCTAACATATTTCCTTTCAGGGACAACACTTCTTATCAAGTAAGAAAACATTTATAGAGAGTCACATATTTTGAAACCATTTGTCTAGTAAAAAAAACTATTAGAAGATGTTAATGTGAATCTAGTCTGTATTGAGAAACAAGTGCTTTACAAGAGTTAATACAGGACTTTCAACCAACATTACTGAGAACTATGAAGGGAAAACAATTGACTGAAGTAAAAATTGACTGGAATGAATCCCACAAATATTAGCTGGCTTTATAGAAGTGAGCAAGTAAAATGACAGTTTCCAAGAGACAAATGTAGATGTGCTTGTACTACATGAAAAAGGAGTAGTACACTTCTTCCAGAAGAAATGGGGGGGGGGAAATAAGTTGGCAAGAGACTGAGTAAAAGAACATTATATATAATTGCAGATATTACAGGAAGAGTATGAGGCCTTTTGGGCCTTGCTGGTTTTGCCTTAGTTCTGATGAAAGAAATGTTACCTGTTTCTGTTCCTCAGGTACTTAAATGGTGATTGATAAATCTGATCTTCTCTCATTCTCATTTGCACATATGATCTGATCCACTGCTATCAATCACTCTCTTAGTATGTCTTCAGAGAACTTGAAAAAAATTCTGGTAGGTTGAACTTTAACTAGAATTCACTTTCCCTAGTTAATCCTCATATCTCCATTATGGAAAGCTATGTTATTTACTCCAAGTTATTTGCTCTGCTTCTGAATGTAGTCTAGTGGTGCATCACATAAGAGAACATTTGATTTGGTAAGCACTGAATTTGATTCAATGGAAGCCTAATAATAAAATTAACAGAGGGAAGGAATAGTGCTTCCGACTGGTATCCTATCATCAAGCCCAGATGCAATTATTATGAGAGAAATAGGAACTAGGAATGCTGCTAGAAGTGGCCCATCTTGTGCTACTCCAGTGGGCCATAAGCAGCATCATAATTTTGTTCTCACCTATGGCTGATGCAGGAATCATCATTTAGCTGCTTGTAAAGATATTCCCTCATGTCTTCTGGGGACAACCTGGATCAATCTGTGCTGGGGCTCAGAACCACTCACTGATTTAAAATTACTAGCTAATAATAAAAAAACAAGGAGGAAGTAATTTGACAGCTTTAAAACACAGTTTACCTACCATATAAGTTTATGGCATTTAAGACTAAAGGAACTGTTAACGTTAAATATTTCATTCTGTGTACTATAGTGCATTGAATTTTATTTAGGTATTTTATTGTGTGGCCCATATAGGTGAATTTTTTTAATCTTTCACACTGATGGGCTACAGTTCACTTTCCCTTCTCCATTTTAGTTTCAGCAGTGAAAGCTTAGAAAGTTAATGCAAGTTGCAAGACATATCCTTAATTCAGCCATATAACCAATTACTCCTTTGGTCACAACTTATACATTATTTATCCTCAAAGTCATTGCTTAAAGCATCTTGAATTTTATTTACACAAGCAAAATCTTTTAAAAGCATAGAATTTAATCTCCAACTTTTATATCTCTTCATTAAGCCAATCTTAAAATGTTAGCTTACCAGGAGGAAGATCAGACCAAGAGATAACACGTATATCAGAATCTTACTGACTGCATTAGGTTCTTAAAACATAATATCAGATCCATTCCTAGATAAACTATACGTATGTGGAAATGGAAGAGTAGTAAACTAAAGCTCACTACTTCTTTGAAGAGCCATCAACTTTTCAGATACTGAAATGGGAAATACCTTTAAAAACACCCCATTTTCTGCATTGTCAATATGCAAGAATTTAACCTCTAGAATTTCACTTAAAGGTACTATTATGAAGTCTTTTAAATGCCTGAAAAATTATTTTAGCAGAATAATAATGCTCCAGTCATTTCCTATCTTGTTCTTTTCCATCAGCCATGCTGAGATACTGTTAAATGGACAAGTTTGCAGAGGGTTTTCTAAATGTTGGAACAGTACACCACACTAACATCAGAATTTTGTTTTTCATTCAAATATCAAACACACCTGCATAAGATTTGCACATCATCCTTACTTCTCAAAATATTGCAACTAATTATTGGTCAAGAGGATATCTCATTAGAAAGAAACAGCTAGAAGAAAACTCTGCATTCTCCCTCTGACATTGGTCAATAGAAGATGCACGCAGAAAAAAAAAGGCAAAATATGTAGTGGTACTTTCACAATGTTCTTCCTAAGTTCCAGCAATCAGCTCTCTAAATTCATGGGGGGTGGAATAATCCCTGCAGATGGACAGATGTCATAGTAAAATTGAAAAATGGGCTATATCTTCAACATCCGTATTCCTGCTTTCTAAGGAAAAAATGTCTTAAGTGAAGGAAGCGCCGTTTCTGTATGTTGCTGTTGCCCTTCATAAAGCTGTCCTCTAACACAGATAGCCAATACACATCTGCAGTCCCAAATTGTAGAGGCTACTTGCTTTTGTGGACTTCAACACATGTTCGGCAGAATTCAGCTTTTAGTATGAAAACTGTCATAAGATTAAACCAAATCCACGTTTGAAGTACTGTAGTATACAAAGATGAAAAACTGAAATTTAGCAGCAAAACAAACACATTAAAGGATTCCAAGAGACAAAAATCACCTAACAGTGTGACAAAGGCAAACTTAGTAAAGTCTCATGTGAAACAAATTAAACTTAAGCACTTCAGTCCAAAATCACAAAGTCTGAAAGACTGGAAACCACTTGCTTTTGTCTCCAAAGGTGTCTTGTGGTCTGCCAGTGTAGTTTGTGGGTAAGCACATCAATTCTAATCTTTTGTACCACCCCTGTAATCTAGGTAACACATACAAGCCTTGCAACATCCAACAGGAAGCAGAGGCAGCTGCTGGGTAATATATATAAAGTGACTGCACATACAGAGGGGTAGTGCATGAAATGCAGAACTTCAGCAGTTTATAAATCATTTAATTCCATTCAGTTTGAATTAAAAGGAAAAGGTGGGAAACTACAACCAACCTCCTCCTTGTTTCTCCAGTATACGATTTGTGTTCAAAAGAATAACAGCTTGTTCAAGAATCATAGTTTTTCTTAAGCCTTTAAATTAATGGAAACTTGTAACAGTCCAAACTTCCAAAGTATTTATTTCTACACAGCTTAACAGCTTTACTTCAGTACTACTTAATGTACTTCAGTACTATTTAATGAGATATTCTCTTGAACAGTAAAAATGCTTTACAGAAGTTGCTTTCACTTAACATTTCTGTATCTAATCAAAGGCAACTTCTCTGAAGCATTAGTAATCCTCGTGCAGCCTGTAAGTATCTAACCACGGTACAAATCTTGCAGTGTCTGTGTGCTCATGCCATTTATGTTACATCAGTTAAAGCACATGAACTGGAAGGTCAAGTGACAGAATAGACTGATCACTAGACCTTATTTCTCCTGTGCCAGACACAGGGCAACCAAGCTTCTGAACTTACTGACAAGAGTAACAAAAGTTGCTTCACAGAAGCTGCAGCCTGTGAGAAAGCATTTTAAGTTAAAATCCCACTAAGCTAGAAGTCAAGAATGTTGCAGAGATAGCTTTCAGAATGGGAGGGAAATGGAGGAAGAAAGAAAATGCCAGGTGGAAAGACTTCAATTAATGAAAAGAACAAATGGCAACTGAACAGAAGATTCTGAAAAGGCAAACAGTGTTTAAGGCTAGTACATACATATTAAAAGCTCTCAAAGTTTACATCGTGACCTCCTGTTTGTGATGACCCTCAACATTTCAGGTTTTCACACTAGTTTCATCCTTCAACAATAAAGTCCTAAGTCACAACCACCTAACAACTTTGTGCCCAATGAAGCAACTCGGCCAATAAGGAGGAAAGGAAGTGCAGCACTTAATATACATGACTTATCACAGGATTAGCTACTAGCTAACTAGAAATACTTCACTCTGAATTTGCATCACTATGCATCAGCTGTTCTTTGAATTGTTAGGTTGTGTAAAAGATTACAGGATAGCTGTCAGTAACTTTCTAGGGAATGAGCATAAAACCAGATTTGTTTACTAAAGTTCAAAATACAAGTAATAATTGATCTACCTGTATTCGATTTCTGAGTGAAGTTATGGTTGCACTGAGGAATTCAAGAATTAATTCACTATTTTACATAACATTACAAATTACACTCAATATTTATATTCTAACCCATATTTGGTTGTTCAAGTCAGTGCAAAGAAAGAGGTGCATGTAAGTAGATTTAAGATAATGTGTACAGAAGCACGGAATTGTTAAGGTTGGAAATGGCCTCTACAGAGTCCAACCATTAACCTAACACTGCAGTGTTCACCCCTAAAGCAGAAGTTTACAGAAGTCTAAAAGTCTAGTAGAGCAGAAGTCTACAACTTCTTGTTACAATGTTCTCAAAGCTCCAAATTTTGTGTCTTTGTTCTCCTGAAATGTTAATCAAATACACGTTTAAGACTTACTCTGAAGTAGTCAATACTCAACTCAGCTTACCATGTTCAGAAATCTTCTAATTAGGTGTAAAAGGAATCAGGTAGGCAGCTTGTTAGAACAAGCCGAAAATCCAATAATTCCATTTGTAGTTATTTTACTATATATGAATGGTAAAAAAAAGGGCGTATTTTTCTATTTAATTACCTAGTACATTTAATACAAATGTGGCTCATTGGTTCAGTTTTGGGTGCCATACTACCAGTTTCCAGTACACAGTTTTATTCAGTAACAGGAACACAACTTGAATTTACTACAAGTAAGTCTTCTTATAATATTATTTGAAAACTGACTATAGCATTAGTATTCCTAGATGAGTAATAAAAGCAGCTGAAATTTATCCTTTAGGCTGCAAGCTGCATTATATTTAAGAGGCATGCAAAATTTTGAGCTCAGAAAAAGATAACCAAAAATAATTATATTTTTAAAAAGTTTTGTATATACTTACAGAAACTTCCAACCCAATTGCCCTTTGTAATCTGAGTCCATTGATTAATCATTTGATATAGCATGCAGAGTTCCAACACACTGCTGATTTAGGTTACCCCATTGGAACGGGTGAGAGAAATATCTGAACACTAAGGGCCAAACTTTTCTCACTTAGTCAAGAGATGGTACAGCAGCAGCTTGTTGCACCTGTGCCATAGCAAACTCCCACCCCACTACACCCCACCCCTTTTAGTGACAAATTCAGCTTTAGACACTGGGCAGTAACAGCAACTCTCTGCTGGCCTTATTGGTGCTCCTCACTGATATCCTAGATTTGCCCTGTGCCTGGCTACTAGCCTGGCACGCAAACACTGATGGCATAGTAGACCTTTCACAAGAACTCTGCAGTTAGGATGGATCATGCTGTTGCCACAACTTGGTACCATCACCATCTGATGGATGATATCACAGAATAGAATTAAAGTATATAGCTCCTTCAGGCTCCACTGATAGAGAAACATATACATTCACACTGCTGGCCAAAGGCATGAAATGGTCTTTATCCAAAGGCCAGAATATGGACTTAGTCTGCAGTTACTTGTATTCAATATAGGATTTGGTCATTATTTTGTTCCATCCTTCAGATGGAGAACATGCAACTTTTCTGATGTAAAAATCTGTAAAAATGCAGTGCTGGAAAAGAAAAAAACGTTAAATAAGCAGAATCAACATTGATGGCCATGCCAAGACATTTCATCTTGTTTCACACATACCCGTCCCACCCCTACCCTTAAATTACAACTTTTGCTTTAATTAACATTTGCATTTATGTGCAGTTTAAAGATACACAATTACAATATATTAGAAGGTAACCATACAGTCACCAAGAACTCTGTTCCTTTTCCAGTGCCTTTTACATGCTAACCAGTTGGGAGATTGTGGTCAGCACGTCACATACACCATCACCCTATCTTCAGGAAGATGCATTTGCAAATGTGTAACGTTTCTTTTAGCTTTTGCAGAAGTAGAATCAGAAAGCAGCTAGCCAAAAAACAAAGAACATGGTCATTAATGGATGTATGCATGAAGACACTTCAGTGCAGATTTAAGGAAGTTGTTTATTTAACTGGCATTGACTGAATTATACTTCTAACATTTAGCAGTTGAGAGCAAACATTTTTGCCTCTTCCTGTTGCCATTTTCTTCAGATCTTGCTTTTTGAGGAAACACTGCAGGAAACACTATTTTCCCTCTTAAGATTTTATTTAGAAACTAGACAAATAGATACATAACAGTAAGGGGGAAAGGGAAAAAGAAGTCATTAGTAAGGAAAGACTTTCAGGCTTGAGGAAAGTCTGTGTAAAGAAACATGGAGAATGCTGCCAAAGTAGAACATGTCTATTACATACAGAGTTTCATAAAATCATAGAATCACTAAAGTCAGAAAAGATCTGTAAAATCATCAAGCCAAACCATTTCTTCTTACTGTTTCTATGTATCCTAGAATTATTTCCTTCCTGTAGTGTTTACCTAGTGTGGAAATTAAAAATTTAGCCACCACAAAGCACATATTGGAAGAAGAGTGCTCTTCTACATGGAATTACTCAAACTCTGCTGTTATTGAAATTCATGTTCTTCATAGCATTTTTGTTCTGTCAAAGTGAAGTGCTGATAAAGATTTCTCTAGACTGAACTGTTTAAGAAATCACTGGTATTACTCAGAATTACCATTATTCTGTGATCTTATGAACCTCATCTTAATTCTAACCTGTTCACATTAACATATACACATTAAAGATGCACAATATTGCCTGCCTTCATGACAATTCAGTTGCTCAGCCAGGCATATAACAAATGATTGTATAGAGAAAATTATGCAACAGCTTTCCTACAGTAATTCTACTTTTCCCCCAGAGCACTGTTTCTTACCTTTTAAACTGACACTGAGCAGAGAAAAAAGTCAGTACAGTGCCTTATTTTGTTCATAATGCAAAAATACACTAAATAGCTGGCTTTCTGGGAATCCTTCAAGCCAGCAACAAAGCAAACTAGTTAGAGTGCTTTAATGGAGAAAGCCAGGTTATTGATTTTTAAATCTATTTTTAAGTGAGCTTAATGATTGGTAAAGGTGCTGGACTGATGGCCCCAGAGACTATCCTCAATCTATAGCATAGCGATCTATAGCATAGACAACATTCCAAGATCCTCAACTGTGTTATAAGTCTCAAGGGATTGATCCTAAAAGCTTGGATCTACTAAGATTGTTATGAAAACACTATCTACACTTAAAGAAAGGATGTGTTTGTTTAATTAAAGGAAAAGGCAACAAACAATTAGGTTGAATTGCTCTACAATCCTATGGTTTTAAGCAACACTCTCAGAGCTGAGTATGGAAAGGCTATCGAAACAGAAGCAGACTCTACTGCAAAGATGACCAGGCATTTTGCACACGATGTAGTATTAGGTAAAGACATTTCTTCACAATGCAGCGTGAACTGAAATGAGCCAGCAAGCACAGGAGTTACATAAGCCATTTTGGTTTCAAGACCTTCTGATCTTTTTAACTAACAGAAAGTTACTACAACTACTAGAGCAAGGAAGTTTGAAGACAGAAATTTCATAGATTGAAGGTTTTGGCAGTTTAAAACTTAAAAATCTGTTAACTGACATTAAGCAAGCATCCTTTTTTTTTTTTAAGCAATCTCAGTATACTACCACATAAAATTCATCCTCACAACAGCAAGAACCAAAAAACTTATGCATGGATTCTTCTACTTGCACAAATGAAGTTTAGTTTCTAACTACAGTAGCCTTAATAGTTGTAGCAAATAAAAACATAAAAGGGCTTATTTTCATATATGCTGTTCCAAATGGAGTAAATGCAACAATGTGATCAACTCATTAATTAAGAAAATTAAGGAAAATGTCAAGATGGAACATAAATGCCAATCTCATTTAATGTCAAATCACGTAACTAAACACTCTTTTGTTCTCTTACATCCCAAGATAAAGGCAAGATTCATGTATAAGAGTTTTATTGCATTTATTTAGAATAATGTACTTTGGCAAAAACAGGTACTGAAGGTGTAATAACTATTAAATAAGCAAAACCTGCTATAGGTGAAAGGACAAAAGTGATCAGAGATTGTAGTATAATATCACTTACCTCATGATGCAGCTCGGCTATCTGATCTTTCAGTTCTCTGATGTACTGGTTAGAATCAGATTTATTAAGCTGCCCTTGAATTTTTCCTTCTTCTTTCTGTTTTGGTTAAAAAAAAGGAATCATATTCAAGTTATTCAAAGATCTACTATATTAAAAATCTTATTTTAACTCTGCATATTTTTGTCATGAACAGAAGCTATTCCCAGACACCAGCCAGCACTTTCATTTGGTTGAAGTTACAGCAGGTATCTAGAGGTGACAGTGGCTCAGACCAAGCTGACTCTCTCAATACACTTGAAAAAAGCAAACAGCCAAATTGAAAGTCATTTGCAAAGAGAGGTTAAATACCTTTTAGAATGAAAAGTGTTAACTGTTCCTCAAAAATTAAGACAAAAAGCTTTAATGGAGAGGTGCCTTTAAAACACCCCTCTGAAATATACCCAGGACAGAACTTTGAGGAGAGATAACATGCTACCTTCCAAACCCTTTCGCCGAATGAAGAGAACAATTTAGAACACTGTCAGTGTTGGCAATATCATATATTGCCAACAATATCAAAATCAAAGCAATATCTCTTTTTTTAGGCTTTGTTTTTCTTTTACATGGAACATATCTTAGTGTTAGGAATTTGTTTAAAACATCCTGCAGTCACATGTGAATGAATCTCCTTACACCCACATCCCTGGCATACTGCATCTGTGTATTGGCACCACTGCAGTGCCTACCTCCTCTTCCCAGAAGGGTTTTTAGAAAAGCAGTGGTGTACACTGTAATTAAAGATGCATCATCTCGATTTCACTGCTTTTGAAGATTTGTAACTCCTCCCCTACAGTCTCTTCCAACAGACCAGCTCCACACCAGCACCACCAGGGTTAGAAATCTGTGTATCAGAGTAACTAACACCCTGGTGGCAGGTATCACCTCTGCTCTAGGGAGGAGTGCTTGTAACAGTGTACACAGCCAATACACAATCCAACCCCCTGCCCCAGAGGTTGTGTATATAGTGGGAGTAGCACGGGCAATGAAGCAGGAAATGAGCTCTATAGAGCAAAAAAACCCGCTGCTAAAACAGAACTTGCTTAGGCCCTGTCACAGTTTTGGAAGCTCTCACCTCTCTCATCCTACTGTGAAGTAGTAGTGTGACTGAACTTGTGTGCATACCAGGAGTTATACTGAGAGCTCCTGAGAAGAAAAATCTGCACCCCAAAAATTCACTCCTTAAAATGAGGAAAAAGTTCTGTATACCAAAAGGTATCAGCTGAGAATCATGGTTTTCATATCACATTCACATTTAAATCCTCTTTTGTCTGGCTTTCTAAGAGAAAAGTATCTTGCAAAGAAGCAGCAGCTAGTCTCAAAAAACCACCTGACACCTACTGAGAACTCCTGAACACGTGGAGACCTTTCAAACTCAATCAGCATCAGGCCAGGATGCATAGCTGGCAACACAAGAGTGCAGGGACAGACTGCTTAAAAAATATGCTGATTTAAAATACCCGAAACCATTACTGTATAATGGCCTCCCAAAATCAAGTTTAGTACTCATAATAAAAAAGGGTTTATAACAAATAAATAAATCACCAGAAACCACCTGTAAAACACTGGAGGCCTTAAGCCGGCTTTTGCTGCTCAACTGAAGTTCAAAATACAGAAGATCAATGTAATCAAATTCCAGTTGCAGGTGTTTCATCCCAAGAGGAGTACAAGTTTTCTGAAACACTCAATTATCACAGAGTAGGGAAGGAAATATACATCAACAAGAAAATCAGCCATTTTAAATAATAAGAAAACATCTAGGGTTGTTATCACTTTAGTAACTGTGAACTTAAAAACACAGAAAAAAAATGGTTTCATAGGCAGCCAAAATCTAGGCATGCTAGACAGTTGCTGTTCCTCAGATAACATCTTTACTAAAAATGACTGGAAGATAGGATGTTTCCCTAACACCCTTAACTTGATCTTTTCTGACTTAGAAATATTTACTTGGTAACAACTTGCCTCAGCCTCTTTTCAGGAGAGGCTTTAAAATTCTTACTCTGTGGCAAAAGACACTGCATTAAAAATGTAAATGAAGTATAATCAGAAAGGTAGATGTGGTAACTACTGTCCTTTCAGTGACTTTACAGTGACTCATTCTAGACTTTCAAAAAACACATCACTAACATCACACACCACTATTGATAAGAGTAAAAAAGGGTTTCCTGTAATTTGAAAAGATGGAAACAATTTCTTTACTGAACAGTCAGTACTTGGAAAAGTTATTAAACAGAGGTCATAGAAAGGCTTCATTCTAAAGAAATAGTGCTAAAAGTTTAAACCGTGGGGAGATTACTAGCACAATCATGGATTTCCTTTACAGTTCTCAAAGCAGCTTTGACAGGGTTACAGATAGGGTAAATGTGACAAAATTCTCTGAATCTGCCAGGAAACACAGCAGGAGGAAGTGATGTTACTGCCTGTCCAGATGAACCTAACAAAAAGAAGAATTAATTCTTATGGATATTTTTTGCTCTAAGATTACTCAGGTGTAAAACCAGTTTTTCATATTACAAGTATGCTCTATATCACCCAACTCAAATCAGCCATAGATAATTTTAAGAGGATACTACAAGTCACCAGCCTGCATAGAAATGGAGGTAAAGGGATTAAGCTGCCAAGCAGAGGCTAGAGCTGCCCCACTCTGCTTCCTCGAACTGCCTGCACTTCCACTGGTCTAGTGCTCCCTCACCCTAAGGCAGCTGATTGACTGCAGCTTGTAACTGATTTTACCTTGCCTGAATTTTTCTATTCTTCTTTCAATTACTGCAGGGAAAACCTTAAAAAAACCAAAACAGAAACAACATCAATGGACCAACAGGACTGCCCATATGCAACCAGAAGGAACACTCGCTAATTATTAGGCCAGAAATATTTGCTTGCTGCAGTTTGAAGCTATCAGTTCAGCTGAAAACATGAAAGACTACCTTCCCAAGGAAGCAAACCTGAAGCTTTGCTGATTGACTATAGACAGAGGGAGACAACATCCATTCCTTGGCTCTTTTCATCTTAGGAAAGGATGGGACAAACAGGATCAGACCGCATGCAACCTGACCAGGACAAGCCATTTAGTTGTAGGGTGTAAATCTCTAGGCCTTTGTGAGAAAGTGAAGCTGCACCTTGAATATTGTGTTCAGTTTTGAGACCCTCAGTACAAGACAGACATTGAGGTGCTGGAGCATGTCCAGAGAAGGGCAGCAGAGCTGGTCTGGAGAATAAGGCTTACAAGCAGCAGCTGAGGGAGCTGGGGGTGTTTAGTCCAGAGAAAAGGAGGCTGAGGGGAGACCTTATCGCTCCACAACCATGTGAAAGGAGGTTATAGCAAGGTGTGGGTCAGTCTCTTCTCCCAGGTAGCAAGTGAAATGACATGAGGAAGTGGCCTCAAGTTGCCTCAGGTAAGGCTTAGATTGAATATTAGGAAAAATTTCTTTATGGAAAGGGCTGTCAAACATTGGAACAGGCTGCCCAAGAAAGTGGTTGAGTCACCATCCCTGGAAGTATTTAAAAGACATGTAGATGTGGCACTTAGGGTCATGGTTTAGTGGTGGATTTGACAACACTGGGTTAACAGTTGGACTCGATGATCTTAAAGGTCTTTTCCAACCTAAATGATTGTATGATTCTATGTAAGCTTCTCCCCAGTGTAGAAATACAAAAAATAGCAGCCCAGCCATCCAAAAATCCATCCTTCATCTGTTAATAAATTGCTCAAATGTCCTGCTCAAAGCCCAGAAACCTGCTAAATACATCCAAGTCATTTTTGGGAAGGGATGCCATCCAGAGAGACCGGAACAAGCTTTAGGAACGGGCCCATGGGAATCTCATGGACTTCAATAATGGTCAGTGGAAGGTGCTACACCGAGGTCAGGGCAAACCCCCATATCAATAGAGGCTGGGGTATGAATGAATCAAGAGCAGCCCTGCCAAGAAGGACTTGGGGTCCAGCTGGTGGCTGAGAGGCTGGACATGAACTGGCAATGTACACTTGGGAGCCCAGAAAACCAAACGTGTCCTGGGCTGCATCAAAAGCAGCATCGGCAGCAGCTCAAGGGAGGGGATTCTGCCCCTCTGCTCCACTCTTGTGAGACCCCACCTGGGGGCTCTGGAGTCCCCAGCACCGGAACAACATAGACTTGGTGTAGTGAGCCCACAGGAGGCCATGAAGATGATCAGAGGGCTGGAGCATTTCTAGGAAGACAGGCTGAGAGAGCTGGGGCTGCTCAGCCAGGAGAAGAGAAAGCTCCAGGGAGACCTTCGAGCCCCTTCCTAAAGCAGCTACAAGAGAGCTGGAGAGGGACTTTTGACAAGGGCATATAGTCATAGGACAACAGGGAATGGCTTTAAACTGAAAGTGGGTAGATTGAGATTGGATATAAGGAAGAAATTCTTTACTGTGAGGATGGTGAGGCAACCTGGTCTAGGGAAAGGTGTCCCTGCCCATGGCAGGGAGGCTGGAAAAAGATGATCTTCAAAGTTCCTTCCAATCCAAGCTGTTCTGTGATTCTATGTTTGCCTCCCAAACATAAGCTGAACTGGCAAGTGAGAGAAAAATAAAGACAGAGGGGAGTAAACAAAAGCTGACAAAGTAAACCTTTGTTTCCACATAACAGGGCTTATAACATCAAGGCTTTTCTTTTTTACTTCTGGGGCTTAGGTATGTGCAATGTAAGTTAAACTTCAGTTATATTTCTATTCCATGCTGGTTTTGCTAAAGAAAGACACTTAGAATATCCATCATGTATTGGACAATTCATTGCATTTCAATATACTTGCACAAGAGTTTAAAAGCTTAGCATCATGAACTGTATGCTCAAACAGGACAAGGTGACATTCAGAATATATTAAGAAATAACTTCTTAACATCTAATAAGCTGACAACTTGTTGCAGAATTACATCTATTATTGAACGGTAGTTCACTCTCCATCCCTGCCTCCATCCCAAAACTAACAGTGACCCAGAAACTGTGATTTAAATCTAGCATCTAAATCTAGTGTGTGTGTCATGTCAGATCAGTTCTTATGTGGGAGTAGTGATACTCTGCATTACAAATTTAACATCACTGTCTTGCACCTACACCTACATAAACATTTAAAAGAAAACCTCACAAGTTAGGTTAAGCGTTGCTATGGCCCATGTAGACCTGGCAGTGAATCCCTTGAGCTTCTTAGAAAAGCACCACACCCCTCAAAAAAAAGGGAAGGTTATGTCGTAGGTTAACTTCCTCCCTTCATTTTTATCGGCTTTGAAACAGCGTGACAGGCAGACCTATCTGTGATGTTCTGTGTATGTGTACTTTAATTCTGATACCTGTGCTCCAAGACTGGCTAAATGTATGTCTGGTATTAAATATTGCATTTCAAGTCATTAAGGCAAGCCCTGATTAAAAGGGCCTCTGCTCCCCACATCAGGTGACAGCAATTACAGCAACAAGCTGAACAGAAGAGAATGGGAGGCAGCTCTTTCTCCAATGAGGAAGAAGTTATGTAGATTTTCAATTTCCTTAGAAAGTGACTTTTGTTTAAGCCCTGTTATCAATTGCATGTTTTATAGTTTACAAGCTTTGGGAATCCATTATTACATTTTTTTGGTGCAGGTGTTTCAAAGGCTTTTGAGCATAAGTACCCAAAAAGGAAGTTTTGATCCTAAGTTTTGTATTTGCTGGCAAAACACACTGGTCAAAAATACCTGCTTAGACTCTTAAAAAAAACCCCAAACTATCATAGTTCAATAAAAGCATTTCAAGTCATGTCTACAGAGTCAAAAATAAATAAATTAACATTAGCAGAACTTACTTCTGCTAAATCATTTGTTTTAAATATTATAAAGTTCACACCCGAAATCTTTTTTCACAGTTGAAGAAGTTATCTTTCATGCTAGTTTAAGTTAGAGATCAGATGTTCACCAAAAACCTAACAGTGCAAACTCATCAAATGAACATGAACCTCAGCCACAAAATTACTTCATTCTCCACACTGTATACAAAGAAAGCACAGCCACTCTCACTTTTGTGAAGAAATTCAAAAATTTTACTAAGATCAAACTCAAGAAATCATTAGCAGGTGATAATTTGAGAGCACCATACAGATTGGAACTTGAAATGCACTTTGGAAGGAAACAAAAAGCCTAGAATAATAAAAACATGACTAAAACTTGCAGTGTGCAAAGTAATACTTGTGAAATGGAACGAGAGATGATGTGGATAAACAACTGAACATGAGAGAGTGCAATATTATGACAAAATAGGGACTGTGTGGTCTTTGGATGTATTAGCCAGAGTCATGAAATAGATTACTTTCCTGCACTTCTTTATGTCTCACGACAAGGTATTATAAAAATCTGCATGCAATTCTGGGATCCCTAACTTAAGCAGGAATATGGAAAGGGAATAGGAGAGAGCAATAAAATGATGGAGCATGGATGGTTTGATCAGTCAAACAACAGAAAACCAAGTCAGATGTATTTACACTAAAAAACGAACAGAATTTGAATTGTGTGACAGCTATCCAAAAACTCCCAACTGAACATTAGGGGATTCACCATTTCATAAGATCCTGACTACTTGTTGAGAGATGTGTATCAATCAAATAATGGAAGCGGGATGGCATTTCAAGTCTGTGCTAAAGTAAAAATAATGCAAAATGAGTAGTACTCACTTCTCACCTACAAAATCACACTGTCTGAAGTAACCTTTAAACTTCCCCTCTCTTTGTTTAAAATGTTGATTTGAGTAGAAGATTGACCTTAACTTGGCTACTCTGTTACTAGATGATAAATGATTCATATGCAATGCTTACTGTACTTATCTAGGTATTTCCAATATTCTGATCACAGCATTATCTAAGCATTATATGATTTAAAGAAATGACTGCTCTAACTTTTAGTGAATATAGTGCCTGCTGCACTAGAGGAAATATGACAAAAATTCTTTATGCAAGCTCAATGATTTATTTGCACATTCCATATATGAAGAGATGAAAAAGATACAACTAGTTGAGAAATCAGAGGGAAAAGGTGGCTTTGACACAATACAATAAAATCACCTCAAAGGAAAGATTTCAGAGGGAAGAAACACAATAGCAACACCAGGTTTTAAAAAAAGTAAACCAGAGAGTAACTAGCTTGTAACTAAGTAAAAATAACCAAGAAAAACTGCAGCAGAATTCAGACAGGACAACAGTATGTGAGTATAGAAAGGTCAGACTACAGTAAGACATCATGATTTCCCAAAGCAAAGAAAATATAAAGAACAGCAATTTCTGGTTTTCTGATCAAGGGAGCAGCAAGTTCATGGGATAGTGAAAGCTCAAAAAGGAACTGAAAGAGTAAGGAACAACACACAGAGGCCAAAGGATGCATCTTGAGATCCTACAGTGACATGTTAGCAGTAAATATTTCTGGTTTCAAGATTTACATAAAGGGAGTAAGAGTTTGACAATAAATCCTTCAATACTGATCATAGCAGAAGAGTAAGCACAGAAAAAAAAATGGTTGCTGGAATCAAAATGTGTGCATCTTTTTTTGGACAGAGGATGTTTTCAATCTCGTCTATTAATTGGTAAGAAGTACCAATTACAAGAAAAAAAACAAAACAGAAGTCAGAGTTTAAAAGAATGTTGCCTTTAACATGGTATTTGTACAGAAGGAATTATTAACAGCTCACAAGTATGTGTACTAGATAGATTTAAGGCCTTGCTTGTACAGGAATTCAGCAATATAGCATTATCCCACTTGGCAAAGCAGGGCCTTGTATTCACAGTAGGCTAATGAAGAAACACAATAGAGGAAGAAAAAACCTCACAAAGTACCAAAATCTAATCCGTATCAAGTTTCACATTTAATGCCATCTCTTGTTACCTGGATTTCTAATTCAGCAATATGCTGCTGGAGTTCTGCCACAGCTGCAATGCGGTCTGCCTCACGGAGCCGTACTGCCATCACTTCTTCTTTACTCTGAAAGTCAGAAATGGGAGCTAACTAGTACCAGTTTTAGCTGATTAAGAACTGTGCACTGCTTTTACCCAAAATCCTAAGTAGAGAAAACTTACTACACACTGCTGTGCAAACTACCACTATTCTAAGAACTCAAATTTAATTTTAACCCATAGGAGTATGTCATAATCTAATATAAACTCTAAATTATAATAATCTAAAAAAAACCTCTGCAGTTTTGAAAACTTGCTGTTATCAATTTCCAGGTCCAGAAAACAACTATCTTGTTTTCCAGAAATATTACACTGTAAATTAAGAAAAGGATCAACATAATTTAAAAAAATGAGCTCATGCTTTAATTTTGGACTTTATATATATAGAAACAGCAAAGCTACACAATAGTTACTTATTTCATCATTTCCTTTGTCCTAAAAAATAAAAAAATGAAACACAAAAGCAAATGTATTCTCAACCTCATTTAGTTCAGCTATCTTAGTCACAGTATATAACAGAGACAGTTTAGAATAAAATACTAATGCACATAACCTATGATTGGCATCCCGCTGTAAGTTTAACCTACAGGTCTGTCTATAATGATAGGTAATTTGAGTTTGAACAAGAGAGAAAGAAATGTCCTGTTTTATGAGGCAAGTCCTCAAGACTTCAGAGCAGAAAACATTATATTGTCAGTAGCCTGGTAAAACCACAGAGAGAAAGTAGTGTTAGACAATTAGTGAGCAATACCATCAGCTGAAGAGCAAACAACTCAGGTTTAGGCTCAGGTACACCTACTTTTATGGCAGACTGGTGTAACTAAAGTATTGACTACAAATCAGTTCCAGTACTTCAGTTATTTTCATGTGTGCTTCAAACAGTACTCAACCACCCTTCATTAGACAGTATGGTTGAGATCAAATCAAACATATCAAAGCTTATCTATAGAAGCTACTTCAAAACATGCTACTTGTTTGGGTTATTTTAAAAAAAATATTCCCATAACGGAGGTATATCATCCACAGGATCCAATTAACTGCATTTGTAATCAGTAGAGCCCATTTCAGAGAAATTTATCATGTGCTAGCCAAAGTTTAGCCATTCTTGCTAAATTGTGTTTCACGATTGTTCAAATGAAGCCAAACCGTCAGGTCCACAGGATTGCATGTATTTAACTGAAAGCTGAAGAAAAGACTGGCTTGGTTTGACTTTGGTATCGGAGATGAGTCAATAGTGTTGCTCTAGATGGCACTGATGCTTTATCTCAAACAGAGCGTGCTCTCAACAATTACCACAGAAGTTGATATGGTAGGAAAGACAAGACTGGGTGGGGGCACAAATCTTATGTTGTAAGTTCTTTAGCACATCTGATGAGAAAGATCAGTGGTGAGTTTCAAGAAACAATTTGAAATTGAGTCCTTGCTGTAGGAGCAGTAGTCAGATAAAAAGAGAAAAACATAACAATACACACCAGCGACAAAAACAGTTGCCATACAGGTGGTATGAGATGCAACTGGCTACAAAAATTTTAATTTCTGCTTAAGCATTTCAAGCCATCTTTTAAAAGAAAAATACAGGCTCCTGAAATAACATACCAGTTCGTTATGCATAAAACAATTGGGGGGTAGAAAATCCAAATATACTTTTTTTGAGACAGTAGAATATTGCTACCTAGACAAGACAAAAATAAAACTAGAGCATGATTTTAAACAACTTGAAAAAACAGGAAGAAAAAAACCAAAATCAGTTACTAATAGAATCAGGAATAATTGTTGTTGTTTCTGATATATAATGAACTATTACTTGTAAAACATCTTACAGTGTAAATTGTAATCTTTTTTCTATTGGCTGTAAAACAAGTTTCAGGATCTAATGTTAGTGTATGTCAATAAAGATACTTCACTGGCTGTTGACCATAGCTACTTTCGGAGAATCTCTAAAGAGTACGACCGGTGCTCTGTCTATTACTGTCACACTTTCCTCTAGCCCATGTTAGAACATTGTTCTACAAGTGTATTATCCCACTGAGAACAGTTATGTGTGCTAACTCATTTATCAGGTTAAAGACATATTGCTCTCTTTATAGTCAACATAAAAACAGAATATTGACTACACACTCTCAATCCTCAATCTCTTAAGGATTAATGAGCACCTTCAGTATAAAAAACCAAACAAAATAAGTTATGGGTTATATGAAAAAGACATCACTAAGATTGTGATTATTAAAAAAAAAAATCAGTAAACATAATCTGAGCATTAAAAAAATAGTACTTTGGAAACCAGAGATTATGGCAAACAAGAAAGTCGGCAGAAGCAATTTCTTCTAGTTAAGATTCACTGTCTTTTTTCCTAAAAGCTTGGATGGATGTTTAATGAGTCAGCAGAAGTTACCTCTTTGCTGCACTGTGGATTCAAGTCCCACTAGAAACAAATGGAACTGGCAAGACAGCAAGAAAAATGAAAACCTGAGTCTGTTGTTGAGGAGTGTCTTTTTATATTATACACAGACACTTTTCTGAGCAGAACCATGCTTTAAAGTAAAAGTTTATCTTCGTGGGACCAGAAAGAAGCAGCTCTGTCAAAACCTCAAGTGGTTTTTGTGAGATGGTAAATTCAAGATGATATTGTCAAAATTAGTAAAAAGAATTTTGGTTTTATGATTTATGCTTCTCAGTTAAGACACAATTTTATCCAACAATGGCAGACAAGACTAAAATGTACATATATATTAGCAGTTTTCAGGATGTTGTTTACCTTGCATTCAATCTCTGCTTGTCTGCGTTTTGCTTCATTCAACTGAGCCAGAAGTCCTTTGTTCTGTGCAGAAAGATACTGCACCTTCTCCTGTAGGCTGGTAACCTCTTGCTCTGCCCTTCGTAAATGATTGCTATTGATCTGATTCTGAAATTTATGACAAAAAAAGGAAACAAAATACATGTTAAGGAAAGACATTAATCTAACTCCCTGAAGTCTGACAAAACAGAGATCATTTACCATGAAAAACTTTTGATGAAAAAGCATTCAGACTTTTCCAAGTGTAATCAGAAGAGTTTGCATGACATTTTGTTTATGACCAGGATATTCAAATTGTTCTTAAACAACAGATGACTCATTGTAAGAACATTATTGCAAAGCTCCAATAGATCTTTTTTTCCCAATTTGTTGCCTAGGTAAAGCAGATTTTGTGAACTTGTATCCCAACTACACTATGCATCCAAGAAAGATCAGGTATGTCAGAAATACTGTGCACTCTGTCCAGTGAATTCCTGAAAGCAACATGGCACCTTAATTGAGATCAGTGCACAAGTTCAAGTCACAGCACTTGTACCTGAAGCTTTGCACACCATACCACGAGAATGGCATTTCTCTCAGATGACAGCTAAGCAGCATGAGCACATACAAAGACTCGAGGTGTAACACTGAAGTGAGAAGTACCTGAATACATGTAAGCCAGACAGCAGAATCTCTATGCCCCCTACTGACCAAAACAATATTGACACTTCAGTGAAAATTTTAAGAGGAAAGGCAAGAAGAAACTTAAGTAGGTATAATGTGGTGCCTCTGTCTTCATATGCCTATGAAGAAATAACCTTCATATGCCTTGCAGTTGGTTAATCTCTCTTCAATAGCACGTCTTTACATGCTTTCCTGGTTTCTGGAATTGCTGAACCTTGTCAAGTAAAGCTGTTTATTTAGTTTTTTGGATGCATAGATCTCTTTCAAAAAAGTTACATTTAGCAGGTATTTCATGGGAAGATTTCTTAGAAGTCTATTACAAATCCTTCTCAATCATCAGAACATTGTGCTTACTAACTTGAGTGAAAGTTTACTAATATAATATGAACTCACCACTTAAGTGCATTTTCATTTCAGGTGCTTAGCAACTTATTAGTTATACAAAAAGAATCTTGGCAATCAAGGTACGATTGTCTTTTCTGCACAAACATCAGCAGGGGTAACACATGCTTTTCTAATCTGGCACATAAAAGGCAAACCTTGTGCTAAAAAACCCTGACCAATACACAGCTGCTCTGCTGAGTCCACAGCTCAGTAACCAGATTCGTGACCTCAGCAGAAAATCTAGTATCAGCAATGTCACCACAAGAAAGCACACACTGCCATCTAAACATTACTATTATCAGAATTGCCAATTAGATTTGTGAAATTTAAACCACCTAAACATACTTTTGTTGTCATTACACCTGTTAAAATTTAATGAATTAAGACGTACACACATTCAGAATCTACCAACTAATCCAAATGAGAAATTTAGAAAGCATAGTCCTGGAAAAGATTAAAGAGAAGACAAAGTTGGACTGTATGCACTAGATTCTCCCATCCTCGTCCAACAGAAATAAAAACACCCCACATTTTGGAACTAAAGTCCTGCCTGTAGACGGTGAAGATCCTCATTAGGTATCTACCATTTAACACCAAACTTCCAGCATCCAGCTCAATTGACATGTACTAGCATTCAATAACATACCTGTGTTTCCATCTCCATCATTCTTTGCTTGGTCTCTTTCAGTTCAGCCTGAGTTTCTGCTTCTCTCAACCGCACTGTCATCAGCTCATCCTGTAGCTCATTCACTGCATTTTTTCTGGGAGGATCTTTCCATCTTCCAGTGGTACGAGCTAGATGACGCTAGAAAAACAGCATGTTTTTGCTGATAATGCCTGATCCTTCCTGGTGTTTCCTTACTTCAGTTAAGGTCTCAGAGTTATATGAGGACAAATAGCTAGAGTTCTCTTGTTGATCCTAAAAGCTAGAAACCCACGGAAACTTACTGGTTTTAAGAACAGACAACTAAAAAGCTGAACACAGTCATTTCCAGCTACAGTAAGTCAGTGAATTGCAAGTATATCCTGAGACTTTTGTCTGCTTCTAGCCCTTTTTAACATTTAGCAAAGTAGGAGTGCTGATCAGGTACTTCCCTCTTAACATTACAGTTAGCTAGTAGCACAGGCCCTCTGCCATCTATAACAACTAGGCACCAACTTCTAACATACTTTTTAGGTTAAGTTTCTTGTGACAGCTGAATTTAAGGATATTCTCACCTCAGCAGTTTGATTCACAATCATTAGTTTCTACTTGATCTCAGTATCTCAAAATTTTATAGTCTTTTGCTTTATCATTGAAAATGAAAATTCATAAAAGTGTATTGCTGCCCATACCTGCCAGTGTTCCTCCAAATCTTTGACTTGCTGCCTTAATTCTTTGAGACCCATCAAAGATTCTGCTTCTCTTAATTTTACTGCAATCAGTTCTTCTTGTAGTCTGGCAACATTTTCCTCATCAGGGAGGGAGCTGTTCCTCTGCAACAAGGACCATCCTCTTAAATATGTATTTGAATAAAATTGTGCTTAGTGAAACCCACTCCAAGAACATAGACATGGAACAATAACTAAGAAAGCTTTAAGTGCACATCCTCTACAAAATAAAAACCATCAAAAATCTAAGCTTCTGGATATAGAAGTGTGTATAAATAACTTCTAACTGCCAACTACAAAAAAAAAAAATTATAAGGTAGTAATTCTAGGTATTCTGACTTCAAGATTTCCCTGAATGGTATCCCTAGCAACATTATATTTACAATATTTGAACACATCATCAAAAATATAGAGATCAATCTGAAAGGTTTTGATCTAGTTGATAAAAAGTAAAGCAAACAAGGAACTGAAATTACACCTTAAAGCTATAACTTCTATTTAGGTTTACAGGAAAAATAATAAACGGAAATTTATTTTTTAGGAAGTAGGTCATCAGCCTTTGAAAAGGAGAACAGATACGCTGACAAAGGAACCATCTGTTAATATTTACAAACAACAAACAGTCAAGAAGAGGTCTTAGAGATGAAAGTGCAAGACACATGAGGAAAAAGTAGGTGAGCGAAGGCTAAACAGAAAACATGAAAACACCAAGAAAAGCAAAACAGAGATGAAATCCTAATAATGGAAATTGGGAAAAAAACAAGAGGGGAAGAAAATGGACAGGCTGTCTGACTACAATATCCCTACAGCAAATCACTGGTCACCAAATATTCCAAGTTGAACTGTTCTTCATCACTTTCTGCTTTATTTCCCAGTAGTCATTTTCAGTAAAATCAAGTGTTTTTGCAGATCTGTAATACTGTGACAGTTGTCAGGTTTTCTTGAGAGTTGAGTAAAGCACATGATTAACATTAACAGAACACAGCACAACAGCCATTTATTAGCATTCCATGTTCCAAAATCATGGGATCTGAGTAGTGGCAAATATAGGAAACGAGAGAGTATATTTCTGAATGTTTATGGCACTGTCAGTATGGCCATGCATGTCTCGGGTTATTCAGCAGAAGTTCCCCAGACTCACGACTCATCACTAACAGCAGTAAAGAGCTGTATTGCAGGAGTTTAAGGGAGTTCACTTCAGCCACTTTCTCATGTGCATAAGTTCATCGTGACAGACTGAAATATTACTGTACATCTGTACTGTACATTGCCTGGTGCACTGGAAATGACCCTACTATTTCAGTTTTTCTTCACAGATAAGTTTTCATTGTATGCTGTCTCCATGCTGATGAAGATTAAGTAGTCTCCTGAATTTTGAAAAATAGCTTATATCCTAAATTCTTACCAATGGTCAATACAGTAAAAACTACCACAC
Source organism: Edolisoma coerulescens (assembly GCA_013397115.1). Lineage (NCBI taxonomy): Eukaryota > Metazoa > Chordata > Aves > Passeriformes > Campephagidae > Edolisoma > Edolisoma coerulescens. The sequence continues at coordinate 941,828 of VWZW01007169.1, forward strand.
TACTAAGCTCATCAGACACTCATCAAGCCCCTCAGATAACTGAAAAATAAATCTTGATTCCAGTGGGTTAATTAGCTAGTAAGTTCTGGCCAAAGCCTGGGTATATAGCTCGTTAAAGCTTCCTAAGGAAACTAATTCCAAAGCCAATACAACAGGATCTGAAAAGCATGCTTTATATCAGATCAGTTATTGGGTTTTTTTTTCTTTTGCTATTAAATTTTGCTTCAAAGAAAGGTAAATGTTTGACAGTTGGTTTGAGTACAGCTTGAACTCTGGCATCAGTAAGTTACAAGCTAGCATGGCACTCAAAAAGCAGTAGAGATCCTGATACTGAGCAGTGAAGGGATTCTTTCCCTGCCCATAATGGAATGGGAGTGGAAGATACTCAGTACCTACGAATGGTAATACTGAACCCTTTCTTCTTCCCCTCCCAAACTAGTTTCATATAATCTCAATGCTCACTCTAAGCCCACTGCTCTTGTTGCAGGATATAATTTTGAAACAATTTATGTTTCCTGTCAAGACTTCACCAGAATACAAGTTTTCCACTACAGCAGACTTCTGGAATAGAAGAAAAGTGATCTGTTATTCACAAACCTTTCCCAGTGCAAACAGACCTTAGTTTTATTGTACTTTCAGGTTTGAAAAGCGTCTTGCAATCACAGAAGCATAGAAGAGAGGTTCTAGAGCACAGTTCTGCAAAGAATTACAGGGACCTGTAGTCTGTTTTGAGTGCTGTTCTATATAGAGGGTCCTGGTTTGATTTACCTTTTCCATCTCTAGAACTTTATCTTGCATCTCCTTCAGGGCACAATGGGATTCTGCTTCACTCAGCCTGGCTTGGACCAGCTCTTTTTCCAGCTGTAGCACAAAGTCTTCACTGTACCGTGAACTGCATTTATGCTACAAAGTTTGCAGAAATATGTTTAGTATGAAGCACAGATTGTTTGAAAGGGGTTTTATATACCAGATTTGGTGGGAAAAGTACATTCAAATGCTTCAGATCAGGGATGCCAGTGTAAGCGCTTACCTTATACAAGTCTATCAATATCAGTGCAGACTGCTAGCAAACATATCCCCACTGCTCTGCCTCCCTAACAATCGCACCTCCACACAGCCAAATGTGCCTGGCGAAACTGAGACCCCTATGAGTACTGACAAGCAACAACTCACACTTTTCTGTCATTGTCAACCAAACTAAAAGATTCTCAAATGATCTGTGATATGCAGAAAAAGATGCTTAGGGAAGACTAGTTAATTACAAGGTTCATACAAGTATCGCTCAATCCCTACTCACTTAAACTCCAATTCAACAGATTCCTTCTGTAATCTTGAATTGAAAATAAAACTGTGTGTGCTTCAATGCACAATGACTTTGGTTTGCCCCTTTCTTCACTCCAGCTCTTGGCTCTCGTTTGCTCACACTATACATATTCCTTCTGAAATTCAGATACATCCAACCGAAGCATTTATATTTTAAATACTCACATAACTTTTCCCCCCAATCAATAGTTTAAAAATACATTTTATTTCTTCCCTGGGTCACTTTAAAATGACTTGTCAGTTTGACAGATTGTCAAACTTTCTTGACAGGCAATACCAACCTAAATCAGCATTTAAATTTCTGATTGAAGAAAACAGTGGGTGTTGAAATCCTCAAAGCGTAGTTGTTTATTTACTGTGTTTACATAGCTACCCTGAAAATTAAGTTTAGAGGAAAATAATTTAATATATTTTTGGTGTTATTAACCACATTGTGAAATATAAGTACTATGCTTGGATTCATAGATTAAGTTTTAATTAACAATTCAAAAAGATTATACTAAAGATACAGCTGTGTCTTAATGTTTGCATCAAACAGTTTAGTTTTCTGCATCTAAAAAGCAGTAAAAAAAATGAACAGAAGTCTTCAGTTCCACATGCTTCTGTTAAGGTGTGACGTTCCCTGATTTTTAATGTACAAATAAAAGGCAAACAGGTCAAAACAAGGATTTAAATGTAACTACATGGTCAAGGAAATAATTTTTTCATTTGCTTTTATACTTCTGCATGCCAGCTAAACCTTTTGTCATGACTTACAGTACAATCCAAATTCAAAATCTACACTACTCTTAGTATTACATTTTACTATATTTCTTATATAAATGTGCCTACAGGAAGCTGTAATGGAGGGGATATGTACAAAGCATTAAAAGGCAAAGACAGCTCAGGCAGGCCATTTTTAGTGTCATTGACACCATCCACTTAAGCACTAGGCCTACTTAACTGTGCACTTGAACACACACAGAACACAGATACAGTATGATCCTTGTACATTAATATTAATTTTCCCTTATACAATGCTAATCTAATTCGTATTATTTTCAACCCACACAGTGTTTTTGCCTCAGCAAGCAGTGGAGGCAGACCTGATTTAAGTGTAAAGAAGAGGATGGTGGTCAATGCTGATTCATTTCTACAGTTGTTTTACATCATGTAGCAACACAAGTACCATAGGTAACACCATGCAGAGACAGAAAAGTGGCAACAGCTCTTTTTTACTCATCAGCTGTTTGTACAAGTTCATCCCATGATACACACAGCAACTTAGATGGACTCTACATTTCTTGTTCCAGATTCTGTTTGTGGTACATATGGAATGAGAACAAATGTAGTGTTCTCTCTCTGGCAAGGTAAGAAGTTTTCTAGTATTTTCCAGGACATGGAGAGAAAACAGTGGATTTGAAGATAAAAATACTGATTTTGCAATAATGTAAGTGTATTCTATGAAAATCTAATTGATATTTATCAAGTAATTAGTAATGGAGAATGTAAGAAAGGTTATTAATCCAGTTTCAGGCATGAGTCAGCCTTCTTTAAATCTGTCTTTAGATTTTGCCTGCATAAGGAATATGTTAAGAGTACTTATTTATTTTGCCACAACAAACTCTAAATCAAGTCTTGATATACTGCAAAAAACCCCAGCCACCGTGAGAACAGACTGAAGAAAACAAGACTCCCAAATCAGAAGTTGTGAGTTTTACTACTTAGTAAAACAAAGCACAATTTCAATAATTTAGTATATAAAGGTAACACAAGTTTATAGTTAAAACAATGTTTGAAAACTACTTTTAAATTGACTACAAGAAAAAATCTGCTTTTATATATTTGCCCTAAGTCCTAGAATTTCTGACAAAAGCCACAATGCAAATACGGATTTTCAGGCACCAGCCAAACATTTTAACCACAGTAACACTTTCTTGCCTATGTTGAAGAGACATATGTAATATAAAGGACTAAAACTGTAGTTCTACAGCCATTTAATTCTGAAAGAAACAAGTCCTTGCTTGGCTTCACACAACTGGATTTATTTCCACCCAACTTTTCTTAAACATAACCATACCAAGTATTATTTTGGCTGATGACAGATATAATTACACAATGTTTCTCCAGTACACTATACTGAAGAGCAATTAACAGATGATTCAGCAGCTGCCCAGCTAACTTTGTTTACACATTTAAGCACTAACTGTAAAATACAGAATTCTTATTTTCTGCTTTTTGGTTGCAAATCAGAACACAGTATTAAGAAAGTATACTGTAAAATAAAGTGAATCCTTCCATAAAGTTGCAACACTCATTTACAAGCATCAATTCCCAACATCAATTACTATGTTCCTAATTATTATCAGTCATTTTAGCATGAGTTCCTGAAAAGAAACTACGCATTATGAAGTTGCTGTAACAATAACCAAATACATCACTAAAAATTACCTTGCAAAATGCATATGCTTCCATCTGAATGCTTAGTCAATTAAAATTCTATCTTCACATAAGATAGCTGAAGAGCCTATTTAAAAATAAGATGTGAACTAATTTTAGCTTGATTAGCCTCCAATTTATCAGATTCAATTTTAAAGCATTCCAACTGATGAACTGGGTAATCACTGACAATTACAGTGTCACTGGGAAAGACAAGATTTGCATTCTGGAGATGTTTACATTCAGCAAGAAGCTACCCTTTTCATTTAGAAACACAAGGGCGAAAAGAACAGAGAATAAAACCTTCAGCACATAATTATCAGGAGAAAGTTACAATAGGCTGACTACCCTTTCCCCTAACTCCTCAAATACCATTAGCATTGTATATAATACAGAGAAAACTCCGTATTTCTTTCAAGTCAGGCACAACTTCCTCTATGCAGTTCTTGATTTACTAGCAGTATGAGGAAGAAGCCACCTTCCTCTTAATCATTTGGTAACCCACCATGACTTGCCTTTGGCAAGTTTCTACATTTAAAGCCTAGACAAGCCAAAGACAGATTAGTATTGTTTGTTAGTACCACGATTACCTCTTCAGGTAGACCCCACACTTCATAATGAAGTCATTCTGGTTCAAGTAAAAAGTCCCTATAAGTACTTTAGCACAGGAAGAAAAAAACTTGTGCGTAATTTGGGCTTCTGGTGTTGAACTTCAATCAAAAGAATACTCCTCTGCCCATCTCTGTACTCAGAAGTGCTGCAGGGGAGAATTTCTTCAGATACAAATCCAGTAAGCACCTTCAATACTTACCCTTAAGCCATCCAACCTATGCTATTCAATCTCATACTGATAGCATAAACCCTTGATAATACTCAAATACAAATGCATAACCTTTTTACAAGGGTATGTTAACCTTTTTAGAAATACTATTGTTTAGATAGTTTTTGCTACCAACAAAACAGTGGGTTTTTTTAATCCCACAGTGTTGTTCAGAAGAGGCAGTTGCAAGTACCCTTAGGCAGTTCTTTTCATACATTTCTATTCAGAGATTCATATCCAAACATCATAGTTTCTATCATGATGAAACAACCAATTTGAGACTGAAAAAGATGTAGATGATAAAATATGCACAATAGATGCTGTATCTTTAAATAAGCACAGATAAACTATGCAGTCATTTACAAGTTTACAGTGCAATCAGTTTTGCTAATAACAAAGCTGAAATAGAGAGGAAAACATTAAATCAGATACTCTCAAGACAAAACTGAAAAGGAGTATTGCCAAGAACAAAGCTATTGGCACTAGCAAGTGGCAAAAAATTACCAGTGTACACTAAAATGCCAAAATTCCAAATAAATCCATGCATCCCCACCAGGTGGCGCCCTAAACGCACGCAGCTGCTTCCATTTGTTGCTCCCACTTCCATGCTTGGAAACGGTTAAAAGCCTGTTCAATTACACATCTTACTGATGCAGCAGAATCTAGCCAACGCTCTTTACTTACACCATTTTAGCACTTTCACCACACTATATAATTCCAATTGGTCTCGAAACCACAGTGCTATTCCTTACACTTCAGAATAATCCAGCTATTAGGCACAAATCTGTCTATAACCATATGGATTTATAGTCTCAGTTCCACACACAGAGTCAGACGACTTCCTATAGCCATGTTCACGTTTAAGTGGAGAAAAACAATGCTGCAAGCATGGAAAGAAGGAACTGTGCTCATAATTTAACTTACTCTCCATTCCCACGGTACTTGCCCAGTTGTCTGCCCTCACAGCTCCAACCCAGCCAGTTTTGCAATCCACAGATATCTAAGGTTTTGCTCAGGATCAGTTCCCATACCTAGGCAACCTGTCAAGCTTCCCCATCATTGCTACTCAATGAGGTCCCCAGCATAATTAAAGGCATTAGCTTTAAAAGTCATATTCCCACCAATTAACAAATAAATAAATATAATAGCTTAGTCTTCTAACAACTTTTAATTGCATTCAGGTCATTAACATGGATGCCTCTAAAACACACATTCCAAAAGTGTGTGTACTACTGTAATCAGGCAATAAACAGCTGGATATCCAAAAGTCTATAAACACTTCTCATTGCATTTCACTTGAAAGATTACAGTATATCTAAAAATGTTGGAAAGCATCACTAAACCATCCCCATCTTCCTAATCATAGTTTCTTCATATTTTTCCCCCCAAAGAAATCGTTCAGGTTCTATAAAAAGCAGCATTTCACATGAGAGAGGAACAGCTCAATAATCACTTCTTGCAACTATTCTAAAATATGTATCTTTTTTACACTGAAATGCATTAAACAGACATAATAAACTAGTTCTAGAATGTTCATTTAAGTTGTGATTTCTTTTCAGTGTAACAGTGAATCTCATCTTTACCTTCCAATATGAGACACAGGTTTTCTAGAGCTTTGGTGGAAGAGGTGTAAAACAAACTGCTATACTGACCTTAAGAAACCTGGTAAGTAGCTGCAGTATGCTGTAGTTCTAGTAAGTCATATTTCATACCCCTGAAATTCCCAAGACTCCAGACAAGTACTTGGATACCACTTACTTAAAACAATATGAGGATATTCACATCAACACTAGTAGGTCACAGTTTATTCAGCAAGTGAAGATGCTCAAATGCTCTCCCCTGTACCCCCAAAGAGAAGATACTGAGCACTTTAAGTGTCTTAGGGGAAGTAATTTCAGTCTCACAGCCACAGTCTGAAGTGTTGCACATTTTACTACCTAAAACACAGAGTGCACACAAATACAGTACTATACAAGGCTACTAAAAATTATTTTCCTGCTCCATATGGACATAAACCCACACATTTTAATCAAGTTCTGTAGTTCCAAAATCAAGGACAATGCTCTTCTACTTCAGCGAGCAGTAAATGTTAGCATACTCGGAGAAAAACAAATACAGGTACACAGAAGAAATATTAACATGAAAGAAACTGACTCAAATGATACACTAGGTACAGGCATTATGAATCACTTCTCAAATTTGAGTAGTCAGAGTGACACGACTTGCAATGACTAGATTCTTAGCATTAAGAGCTATCAGAGGTTGTATGTGTGGTTTTTAGTTAGTATTTCTTTTTTGATGGAAGGGTTTTGGGTTGGTTTGTGGGGATTTTTTGACATTTTTGCATGGTGTGTTTCATTGTGGGTATGTTGTTTAGTTTTTTTAATTAACTCGTAACTTACATCTATCCAGGGTTATGAATCTCATCTATCAGTAGAACAGAGCAAAATTTGATTTAATCAAATTTGTGTAATTTTAAGAATGCAAATCACAATGAACAGGGGTTTACAAAGACAGCACAGAGACCATGTCATGTAATGATGAGGAAAAATAAACACAAGTGAGTGAAAAAGATGAGATGATGTGCTGCCAGGCTCCTTACCCATTGCTGCTGTTGCTGGAGCTCCCTGATGGTATTCTCAGCTTGCTCCAGTTTAGTATTGGCCTCATCACTCTGCTGTTTGATGGTGGCCAGCTCCCGTTTTATGAGGTAGTTTTCCTCAGCCTCCTGGGCCCTTGTCACTTGTCCCTTAGGACATAATTTATTTTTTTAAGCGCTTATGAAAATCCAAGGAAAACTGCCTTTGTGATGCGTAGCTGCTTATTTCATCAGATTTGTTTTGCAAACAGCACAGAGTACAATTGGTAGAAATTTCAGGACAAGGTAGTACTAAACAGCTGCTTTAGTACTTTGTTACAAAGTTCAGCATCCATTTAGCAAGCACAGTTCTGTACTCGCATTCAATAAAATTCCTTTCATGCATTATTACTCAGTTGTACATGCACAGATCGAAGGTCACAATATTCAATTTCATTGTTAATACAGTGTCATAGAATCCATTTGCCACAGGAATTTGGACAAAAAATTACAATAGGTTAGGAAAATTACTATAACGTGCAGGTATTGGGTTTATATATTTTTAGTAAACAAAATTAAACAAGTTTCTAGCAAGATGTATTAGCTCTGTATTTTTTCCAAATCAGCAAAGCAAGGATAGAATACAGCATGCAAATACGCATGCATTAAAGCAGTTGGGTTTTTTTATGAGTAGGAAGAGAGTCATACAGTAGAAGACTAAAAGACTATACCTGTATCAATCTATCTGCCAAGGAAGCACTTTCCTACAAAGGAAAAATTCAGATAGGAATGAGGAAAAGGGAAACCAAAAAACAAGGGGCTGATCATAGTGACAAAAAAGACCAAGAGCTGATAGAAAGAAAATGCCCAAATTCTACCCATTTTCTGTGCAAACTCTTTTTGCAAAATTTAGAACTCTTCATATCAATGAGGGCAACTCAGCCTGAAAGCCCCAGGAAGCAGCCTTTTCTGTAACAGATTTAACATAGTCCATCTTTGATACAAAAAGGTTTCAAAGCCAGATTTCCATAACACTTAAAATTCATCTACAGGAGACTGGGTGTTTTTATCTGAGTGGCTTGCTTCCCTAATTAACAAAAGTTACTGAAGCATTATCTGATATGATCTAATAGATAGGATCCAAGACACGATCTACAGTCTCCCTACAACATGAAACAAAGGCATAATTTGAGCACAGAGGGAACTCCACTAAGCACTGAGGTACTCATGCAGAACTACAGCTTCCACTAAGATGAGGCAGGGAAGTTAAATGGTGCAAACTGACAGACAAGTAGGAAATGTCAACTATGACAGCTAATGTTTTGTTTTACTGAACTCTTGCAGTAACTCATTGAGCAGTTCATGGATTCCCTTTCCTTGCCAAACTTTTGCAAGAAAAATTTTCATTTTTGCATACTGACAAGCACTACTGCCCTGCAGTTGCATTTAATGAATTTCTACTTTATCACCCCTGAAACCACTCAATTTTTTGAGCATTCTACAACAGAGAAACACATCTATTCATAGACCTTCTTTGTCCTTTAAACTTTTATTAAAATTGAAGTTCAAACTAGTAGATAAGAGCTATTACTTAGAAGTTAAGGTACACTAAGGAAATCACAACTAAATTAGATGGGTTCGAATGATGGAAAAATATTTTAAAAATAAGTTTCCAACAGAAAAACTTAATGTATTTTTCACACTTCATGATCTGTTTTCAAATGCTGCAATGATAATGATCTTCAGAAACTCTTATCAATAGATAATATTTTCCGATTTTGAAATGTTTTCATTCCAATCAGATTGGGATAATCTGAAGGGGAATTCTGAAACTCTAAGTACAGAATTTGCAAAAGCACTAGCATCTGGCAGTTCATCATGGACTTCATAATTAAAAAAAGAAAATATTTCAAACCTCTACAAGTATAAAACAAGGATATTAACTATTATATTTTTGCCACGGGCATTGAAATTATTCACTATAGCTTCAAGCTTCTTAAAGAGAGCCTGCTCTTTTCCATTAATTTTATAAGTCTCCAATATTAGAAACAAAAATATTCATAAAATTATATTTTTGGTCACAAATTTCACAATGTGTCCTTATTATGCATCTTTTCCAAACTAAATTCTGAAATCAGTTAATTAGAATTTGACATAGACGGACTGCTTTTCAAGAAATTGCAATGGGGTTTAACATCTGAAGTGCAACATCTTTCAATTATGTCACCCTTAATTGAAACGTTATCATTTTCTTCCCTGTGAAACCTGAACAACTGTTTGCAACTCACAAGAGCATTCAATTCCATTTATTGGAAGATGGTCCCTGTTTGTGCTTAAGATGGACAGGAATGTTCTCATTGCTGAGCAGAGCAGCTCAGATGCAATCTGCCCCAGGAAGTGTGATACCAGGATACAGGGGAGGCCACTGGAGAACAGTGCCTTCATGTTGGCAATGTATCAACAGCAATCCCCATGCATACTTTTGAAGTTTCAGTGAGTTACAAAGAAACCTAACAAAACTCTACTCCAGACTAAACATATGAGAAATAAATCTTTAGATATTCTCCCCACCATGTAACCCAAAATTGCCACGAAACCTCAAAACTACATAGAACAAATGGATGGCAGTGTTCCTGTTCTGAATGTGAATGCTGCAACATCTCTCTGGTCATTGGTAGGCCTGGCATTTTGCTCCTACATAAAAACACCAAGCAACTTCACATTTTCAAAACTAAGCATTCTCTCACAATGACCTCTTTTTCAACCAAGCAGTCCACTGTTTCATGGAATCTTCTGGACTTTGAACATATGCTTCTAATTCCGGAAGAAAATATTACAACACAAGTTGGGTAAGTCAAAACGTTTGATTTTATAATCACTAAGAAGCAGACATAACCTTACATATTTAAAGCCTTGACCTTTATTGCTTGGTGATAGCCACGTTATTTGGCTAAGCACTGTTAGTAAACACCAGAGATTATCAGGAAAACAGTAAACTATAATTCTGAGATTCCCATTTCATATAATGAAATTGCCATCAATAAAGTCTAAATTAACACAGATTAAATCTAGTCCCCAACATACTTACTTTTTCTAGTGTTTCAATGCGCTGTTTTAGGAGTCTATTTTCAGTTCGTAACCTCTGGAAGGCAAACAGTTCACAAATCCATTTCTCAAGTTATGAATTGAAAGTCTGATAAAAGCAAAGCAAACTAACAATATTTTTATCTCATCACATCCATGAAAATCAATATAAACACAAAAAAAATTAGTAACCTTCTTAACATCCTTTCATATGATGTATTAGCTCAAAATACGAGTTTAAACAGCCTGATACAGCAAAAATGAGAACACATCTCATTTTATGTGAAAACATCTGTGTTGCATTAGCTGAAAGCAGTATGTCTGCAGGTGCACCATGGGGCTTAACCCCACACCAGACTTGACAGCCTCTCCTTCATAAACAGAGCCAGTCTTCACAGTTAAGGGACATGAAAGTGCACTCCCTGCACTGGGACAGGCTAATGAGGCAGCTACAAGGTTTCCTTCCCTTTCCTCACAAGAATTTACGTTAATCTGTGAAGTTATACTGGGAATTACCTCAAATGTCCCAGAAGTAAGAAAGAATTGTTCTGAACTCTCTACTTCACCAGCACATTGCCTGTATTAGCAGTCAGCATTCAGATAGAAGAGATCTGTACCCCTCAGAACAGGACATCGGGTATCAGTTCAGTAAACACTTTATTCTGCCAGGCTAAAAAGCAAACTCAAAATATGCTTTTCTATCTCCCCTAAAATAGCTCTTCTGCTAAGAAGCTCTGTTAAGTCAGAAAGGATTTATATAAGTCCCAAAGTAGGGCCTAGAAACAGACAGCTTTGCATTGATTGGTTGGCAGTTTTTTGGTTGGTTTTTTTGTTGGGGTGGGCTTGGTGGTTTTTGTTTTGGGGAGGTTTTTTGTTGCCTTCTTTTTGGGGGTGGGGGAGAGTGGTGGCAAGAAGGAGGAAAGGATTTGAAATGAGTTAGTATACTAGAATCTAAAGTTACAGTTGTCTTTCATGTGGTTTTATTTTGTCCTGTTCTGCAAAGAGCTGTCATTTGAGCCCTGCAAATCTTCTGATTTCAGCTGCTGTTACAGCAGGTATTCATGCTGCCAACTGCCTCACTGCCTGGTACAATAACAAACTGCCTGAAAAGGCTCCAAACACCTTTGTGCTCCCAGGTGCATCTCAGTCATTTTTCTGAAGAACTGATTCCTTAAAAACTGATATTGAAAGGCAAAATTACTACCAGTGGACAGGAAGAAGGAAGGCTGTACCTAACTCCCTCAACAAAGCTTTATATAATACACTTGCACATCATTTCTCCCACTGTCTTTTCTCATAGAACTGCCTAAAAACACAAGGATGAAAATCCAGATCAAACAACATGCTGTGAAAAAAAAAAGTGAAATAGGAAGAAAAGGTATCAAAAGCCTATTTATGTCACAAAAGCAAAAAGATGCAATGATTAAGTACATACAGGAAGTAGGTCAGTTAGTAAAAGGGAAAAATAAACTGCACTGGCAGGTTGGCTTTTTTCTCCCACAGTTTGTATTAACTGCAAAAGCTCCAAAAGAAAAAGTGACTGCAGACAGAAGATACTACAATTTAGGTCCAATGCGTAAGAAAAATCAAGATCTTAAAGACAAACCACTCAAGTGCACTCTGACAAAATCTATCTGAACATGTGTCATACAAACCTCCTGTGTAGAGTACCTACATTTAAACCAGCATATTTGGAACCTCTGACAAATGGGGGCATCTGTTACTAAGCTTTTGTCAGCAGGAAATAATAAAAAAATAAGTACAGCAGGTCTCCAAAGATTTTTTTTTTTTAATGTCCACCAGAAGTCTCAATAATTTCACTGTAGGTGTCCTTTATGAACAGATATCCAAAATATAAATGCTGAAAGAAAATAATTTGGGGACCTTAATTATGTTCTGCTACATGCAGAGATCAAACATGTAACCCCCCCATCTAGGAATTAAACTTATTCATAAATAGATTTGTTTAGGGTTCCTTACTTTAATTTCAACTTGTTCTTCCATTTCTTTTGTCTTTATTGTAGTGTATTCTTTTTCTAGCCTAAAAATTAGAAATAGTAAATTATGATCAGAAACATTGAGGATAATTTACTTGTTGGTGTAATACCTAACAAATAACAGTAGAACAGAGACACAGATTATTGATATTTCCTCTGAAATTCACTCCTGTAAATGCTTAGACTGGACATTAAATTTAAACACAGATTTCAGTAGATATGAGTAGACTGAACCAGCACTCTGAAGTGCAGGAGCTTGCTTGAATACATTACAGTGGCAGCGATTTGGAGCTACTCTGTACTAACCCCTTTATGTAATACAATCATCAGTTCAACAGATTCAGCCAAAAGAAATCAGAGCTTGGAAAGCCTGGAAGAAAAAGATGCAAATAAATCTGAGAAAAATACCTTAAATATAAAACAATTTTGGCCTCTCCCCAGCAAATCAAAAGTTGTCCCAATGAAAAAGGTGGCAAGAAAAACCCACAAGCTGAGATAACAATGCCTCTACAGAAGGCAGACCAGGAAGTTCAGACTTGGAATGGTGGAATGGTAGGATTTTCAACTACATACACTTGTACAGGTTTGTAAAGAAAATATTTTTTCTCAAAGGTTTGTTTTTACTTCTTTTTTAGAGAAGACTGCTCACTCTACTGATCATAGACTGCTGACAGAAAAAAAAGAAAAAGATTGATAAGTTAAGCTTGGAAGACCCTGGGCACAACCTGCAGTGCAACAGTGAATGTACGATACGTTACAACAAATGGGTGACCTAACAAACTTAACCCTGGCAAATCACAGTATTTGCAGCTTGGCTAATCAAAACAAAATTTACCAAAGGCAGAAGAGACATGCAACTAACCTTAACAACAACAACAAAAGTAGTGGTATTCTCAAGATTTCAAACCCCAAATGAAAGTTATTTTACTGCTGTCAATGGTATTACAAAGTTTTATCAATTTATATTTTAAACAGCACTAATTTTGACCTTAAATGCACTCCTTACCACCGTGAATACTGAATACTTTTCCGGTCCCTGAGAACTAAAATGTTTAGAATTTAGGCCAGATCATAAGAGTTTCATCTCCTTTCCCTGCTTCACCCTGAAAAAAAACCAAAATAATCTCCCCTCCCTCCAAAAAAACCACCCCCTACCCAGCCTTCCTATTTAGTTCCTTTTTACAGAAGTGCTGTAATTCCCCATAACTTGCAGTTTTCATCAAAAGCTTTTTTAGTTATTTTTGTAAATGAGACATAGCTTTATTATATTTAAGAAAAATAGCAAATGCTTCTTTAGAATAATTCTTTTGCAGAGAGAACTTCAGTTTTAATTGTTTATATAGTATAAAACCCCAAAAAAATGTAAAGATGGAAAAATCAAAACGAAACATTGAATAACAAGTCTTAAGGGTAAACAAACAGTAACTCAGCAACAGTATAATCTGTTTTCTCAAAATGTTATACCTACTTTTTCATCTTTTTTGCATTGTATTTGACTTGGTAAGACGCTTGGATTAATTTGTCTGGACCACTGTCAAACTGATGTGGAATGACCTTTTGAAAGTGCTAAAAGCAATCAGAGCACAAGATTACATATAATTAACAGCTGCAAGGAAATATACACACACTACACATTTCAAATATCTCTTAAAATTATTATAACCATAGCTTACCTGTAACATTCCTTCCATGTCAAGTTGCAGTAATTCTGCCTGGTTCATCTGAAGTAATGCTAAACCTACTCGAAATACTATCTCTAAACCCTGAAAACAGAAGTTAAAAAAATATCCAACCATTATTTGTGGCATTGTCAACAGTACAGAGTTATTCTACTATTTACTAACATTGGAAATCTCACCCAAGTAAACACAAGTAAAAGGGCTACTGGAAAAATCTCTCAACAAATTGCTTCTGGGTTTCTTTTTTTGTTCCAAGGACAAGCAGTCTGGCTATTTGTCCTGATGCCAGACATCAGCCTCAGAGAAGTTAGTGATGAGGTAAAATCTTGAGTGACAGGAATTCTCTAGGTCAGGTCTATCAAACATTTTAAGTATATCTAGTAGAAAAATCCCAAGTACTTCTCCAAAAAGCTATTTTAATTTCAGACACCGTACAATGCAGTTAAACTACTGAAAAAGATAAAAGGGAATGTTTCACTATATACCCTGTCTTAGACATTCCTGAGGGCAAGCTGAAAGGATCCACCTTGGACTTACTGCTTTCTAAAAGATGGCTGCAGAGCAAGCTTAAGCTATGATTTGTTATGCAAAGCTGTAATCCTAAACACAACATAGGTGTCTTTGTGATAATGACATTGAATAATTCCCTAAATTTCTTTAGCACCGATCATTATCTGGTTATAAAATAATAGTTATAAATAAAAGTTACTAACACTCCCTCTTCTTGGCTTGCATATCCCCAAGGAACTTTAACCTTGGCCTGAAAGCAGCATTAGTTTCCACTGTAAACTCGCCACAATACTGAGAAATGGATGTTCCTGCTGCATGCAATGCTAATGCACTGCATCCAGAAAAAACAAATTTGGGAACACTTCAACAGGCTTAGAGCACAAAGCTACACACAATAGCAACATTCAATGACTTAGTTGCTCTGCCTTGACAAACTGTACATACAGACACCTTCCCTTAAAATAATCTGATCAGCATAAGAAATAAAAAGCAAGACTATGAGATTTCTCTATCATGATGGGATTTATACCACTACCTAAATAACTGCTTTCAACAGCTACTCTCGAAATACGAGTATTTAGTAGTTACCTCAGACATAAAGATATCAAATATTCTTGTTGCAATTGGTAGTGGAAAAGTTGTAAGGAATATAGTTAAAAACCATGACGATGCATACATAGAAGTGTGAAAACTCTGAGACTGAAAGTGCACATAAAGCTCCGGAAGATGTTCCTGGAAAAGAAGAGGAATAAAAACCACAACTATGTTAAGGTTCTGCTTGTAGTTTTAGTGCAAACATGTTTTTGACAAATTTTGAACGCAAGAAAATAACTGATATTTAGTACAGTTAGCAGCTGTCTGTACTAGCAACTGGACTAGGAAAGATCTGACTCATCATTACCAAGAATCATGCAACAGAAGTCCCAAGACAGAACGTCCTATAGAATGTCTACCCTGGAAAGCAGATTGCAAAAACACTTCCTGATCCTAAAGGGAAGTCAAGCTTGTAAATCCCCAAGTCATATCTAGAATGGGCTACTAAAAAGAGCTGACAAAATCTAAGGCTATGTGATATCTCACCCCTGATCATCATGTTAGAAACTGGATCACAAAACAGAAACCTATTTTTCTCCATCAGCCTGATCAGGAAGAACCTGCATTCCAAATCTGAAAACAATTTCTATTCTACGTATGAGGGTATGTCCCAATTTTCATCTTTTAAGATACTATAAATTGACTATGAAGACTTTGACTTTCAGAGTCTTCAATCCAAACAGAACTAAACATTCATATGCTTAAACTGCAGCAATACAGATCCCATGCTTTGGTATTTAAAGCCAGTCACTGTCTGCCAAAGGTTAAAAAACAATTGCTCACCGAGCCACATGCATTTACTTCTGAAGTTCTGGAACTAGCTATTGTCAAGAGTACAGCCTGTGAGCCAACAGACATGCCTGCTCTTGAACTGTAATTCCCAAGTTCCTTATTAATAGTTACTGAAGAGCAAGTTTGATAGATTTTGTATGTACCTGTATCATGCATTCAAACTGGTACATACAAAGGCCCAGTTCAGCCATGCTTGGTTTAAAGAGTTCTCGTAGTCTGTAATCTTGCATTAATTTAACAAAGACACAGAATGCCTCTTCTTCTGGCATCTATATTAAAAATAAAAAAGCACATTAAAAACTCTGGACAAATATAACAATATATCAGAGTAAATGCCTGGGAGGATTTAGAGTTGGGGTTTTGTGTGTGTGTGTGTGCATGTGCACGCAGTGGAGGTTTTCTTTGGTTGTTGGTTTGTTTGTTTTGAGGTTTTTGGTTTTTTTAAGGGATTTACAGCCAATTACTTCAATGAACTTTTGTATATGCTAAATTCTAGCAAATAATTTCTAAACTGAAATGGAGGTCTGCAAGTTTCCTATTATATACCCCACTTTGTCATAAACCAAAAACCAGTAATACAAAGGCAGCTTTAAGATAATCAAATCAACTGTGAAGTTCCATTTGAACTCTGAGGAGATTCCATGTAATAGAATAGAAATGAGAAGTTCATTTATTTTTGAAATATCACTCACCAAAACAGCTTGCAAGCCTGTAATCCTATGTTAGCCCTGAGAAAGAAATATATTCTCCTACTCCAATACAATGTCTTGGCAAATAGAATGACACAAAGTAAATCTCATTTAATTTGCAGAGTAAACAGCTGCCCTTGTCAACTCCATTGTCACAAAATTATTAAGGAAAACCATTGCAAAAATTCCCAATAAACCACCGCAGTATATTATGCAGTCTAGCATGGATTTTAAAGGTTCACATATTTTTTAATATTTTTACCTGCATAAGCAGTAATCCAACTATAAAAGCACTTCCTTGACAGTATCCAACCTCACGATCCACCAAAGAGTAAGCCTGGGAAATAAAATTAAAACTCTCAACAATTAAAACCTCATTATCAATAAAAAGTAATCATAGCTCATCCTGCTATCTTGTTAATAACTTACTCTTCCTCTCCCCAAATCCAACAAGGGCAGACATCCTATCCAGAAGTTTTGGTCAGACATTTTAGTTTCTATCTGCTGCTGTGAACTCTGCTCTCTGATCACCTACAAAGCTAAAACTAAGGCATACCTAACAAAAATACAGGTCAACTACAGGAATTTGCCAAAAGATAAGAGAGACCACTGGCATACAGATCTCACAAAGTACTACTTTTATAGGAGACAGACCAGACAATGAAACAAGTTCTCTTCAGAAAAAACATGTGCTGCAGGTTTATTTACAGATTTAAATTATTCACAATTTAAATTGTGGTGATCTCCACGCTTGTGGCATCTTTGTTTTAGAGTTACAGAAATTACTATGATTTGGAAACCTGCCAACTTTTCTGTTGAAACTATGTTCTATGGAAAAGTCTGACCTTCAGAGTTCAAGCTCTAGTGAAGACTAAATAATGCAAACAATGTTACATTGACATTTTCATTTTGTGTTTGGGCACTGGAACAACTGCAACTACTAGCTTGTAGCTGCCATTTGCTGCTGCCACGTGCACTTCAGAAATACTTGCAAACTGAGTGCTAGTTCTGATTGCCAATGTTCTTGTCTTGGGCAACGCTGTTGACTTTCATGGCACACTTCATTCCATTATACTATCAGCAGTTCGTATGTGGCTTTGTTTTGATGCCAACTTGGTTTTACTTTGTGAGATATAAAAAACTTACAGGAATGCCACTGAAACTAAAAGGGGATTTTTTAAACCATTACAATGTCTATGGTTTAAAAAAGAATAACTTGAAAAAAACTTACAACACATGAAACTGGTGCAAGTTCACTATATACAAGGCAATCCAAGCTGGTGCATGTTCTTGCTAATCTATTTTCAAGGGCTGAAATACCAACTCACCTTCATTACGTTGAACAAGACCTCCTGCCCAAGGCTATCTTTTTCTTTGAAAAAATCATGTTCAGGGTATGTTCTAGCAATGTCCCTTCTTATTAATTTTTCACAAGGAGATGTCATTTTCAAAAGCTCTGAATACTGATCCTTAATTGGCATGCTTTGAGCACTGCATAAAAGTTGCCAAACAATTGCTCTGAAGTGATGAGGTATCCCTTTTCGAACCAGCTCCTAAAGCACAAAAAGACTAATTAATTTATACTTCCTGAAAATATTACAAAAAATAAACCTAGAGGAAAAAAACACTTCAAATCAAGTTCCTCACAATGTCAGAAAAAAATTGACATCATGGCAAAAACTACTCACACAGTTTATAACCTCAATTTTAGTGGGATTATTAATTTAACAAAAGTAAGCAGTCTCTGAATCATTTTTAGTGGCTAAATTAGCTACCGAAAGTAGTCCCTTATCCATGGTAAGCCACATGAAAAACTGAATATTCAAATAATTTTATACAAGAACTTCCCTTAACCAGAATTTAATACCATTATGTCTATATTTCATGAAAGGTTACTGAAGATAACACCCTTAGTAATATTTGTAGTAATTGAGATCTAAGAAATCACCAGCTAAAAATTATTTCCAAAATAGGTGATGACAAAAAGTAGAACTAACTAGCACAGCCAACTGCAACAAAGAATTTGCACAGTACAACTATCAGAAGTCATTTAACAAACTTGACAAGTTGTGTCTAATTTCTCTGGTGTACCAGTATTTCCAAGTTATCTTCTAAGAAAGTATTTAAATGCAGTTCAGACACTGGACCAAGAAAACATTAAGTTTACACCGACCAAATTAACTAAATTTACTTTATCTTCTGAAAAAAAATCTGCTAGGTATTATACGATTCAAACATGCCCAGATGAGTACATTTAAGAACCTGTTACTTGTCCTTGTGATTTCTTAAAGGACAAGTAGTCTTGTTGCTTGATCTGAAAACTGAGAAAGAAGCATTATTCAGGAATTTAACAGACTGTCTTGGTGGTACGTTCTGCAACTAGAATCAGTCTGACCTAGAAGATTGTCTCTTCAAGACTATTTCCTTTAATAACTTTTGTACCTTAAGAACTGTTATCAAGTATTCTGTCACCTAAAGGCTAATTTCTTTCATTATTATTTATTCTGAAGCCAGAATAATCTCCTATTCTGCAAAGCTTCCTCTTCTTCCTGTTTGTTCCAGATATTTTTCCTACTTCTCCAACATTACAATTAATTAATGCAACACTGATAACTTTCAAAGAGACTCTTGCTTTCAAGTTTTGTTTCTCTTAAGCTTGAACTCTACTGCAGGAGTTTTGCCTCACTGACCTCCATTTTCTAATATCCCTAAGGTCTCGATCCACCCTTCTTCAGAACCATTATAGTAATGCCACTCCAACTATTTCTCCTGCCTACAACACAACAATGAGGTGTTATTTCCTAAAAGATTCTCAACTCCAAGACAAGAACCCTAACACATCAGCTTTACACAACTATCTCTAGCTATCCTTTGTCAACAACACAATGGGACTGCACATCAGTCATCTAAAGCCTCAAGGGCTGCTAATAAAGCAAGAAACTTCTTGCTAATGCCTCGTTAAGTTGCCATGTACCTGCTTGACAGAATAATAGGGTTAACCACTCCCAACTTTCCTAAAAGGGACAGCAAGAAAACACACCTACTGAGCAGCACTAAAATGCTGTTCTACACAGTGTCACGTGAACTGAACAGAAGGACTTAAGTCATCCTTCAGAAGCCCTCCATAAAGAGGAAGCAAGTTCTGAAGCAGATTGAGAGATGTAAAGGATGAAACATATCATTTTTGGAGGAAGTATAGACACTTACATCTAAAACCTAACCAGTTTTCTAATAACCTAAGACCAGCTTTTACAGCCAGGACAAAAAGACACCTATGCTGCTACCTATGTACCTACTGGCACAATCAGGGAATAGGTATGGATGCTCTGATATTCCGTCATAAATGCAGACTGACAACAAAGGCTGACTTCCGACAAAAAAATACTGAGAATTATTTAACAGCAAAGGAAAACTTGGCTAGTTTTCAATATAATATTAGTCAGCAATATAATTAAATATTCCCTGAAAGTTAGTCAAATACTCCTCAAATTGTACTTGGCCAGCTATAAAAACAAGTGATACTTGTGACACTTGAAAATGTTCAAACAAATTCTAACTAACCAGATCTACTTATTACATCTCACTTCTTTCTCTTGCCAGGTTCATGTGGCCTTCTTTTCATGGCCTTTTGGAACACCTTTCCAGAAACTGCTTTCCCTGTGCAAGCAGGAAATCTTGAGTTCATTTTCTTTCCTTGTTTCCTCTCTCAAGTCATGTTCTCTCTTCACAACTGCTTCATATAAAAGATACTTTACTTTAGCCCATTGTTCCGCCTTCCCACAACCTATTCATAGACACACATTTCAAACTGTTCAAAAGACCCTGACACATTTGTATTCTGCACATAAAACTACAGACTACAGCCAATAAAGAACCAAAGCAGAACAGACTTGCCTACTAACAAAAAAATCCCACACTGCTGTACTGCTGCACTGAAACATGGATATGTTCAAATGCACTAAATGCTTTTTAGTTTGAGTTTAAAGTGTAATTAAACTCTGCTTCTGTACATGACCACAACTAACCCAGACTGGACACACTGGTCAAAGTTCGTCCAATCCATCCAGAATGTAGAAACTATGTGTTCTTCTGGCTGAGGTCATCTCTGGGGTCAACATACTTGGCATGCACAGAAACCTAAACTCATCGGAGCCTCTGAGTAGAATTATCAGCTCTCCTATTAAGAATGCTTTAAAAAGAGAGCTGCTCAGTATATAGCAGCATAGCATATATATACATTATCATAGCATCAAGCTATCAGATGCCTTTAAATTGATTTTCAGCAATTCCATTTTTGGAAACATGAAGCTAATCATCCCTGTACTCATGGAAATCTCTCATTAGAGGTAAACTGAAAGCTTTAGTATTCAAGATACAGTAAATGCATCTGGTTTTCAGCAGGAGACATTTGCTGGGTGACAGCACATAGGAAGGTTACATAGGAAGCACTAAGGCTTAGGGATGGAAAGATACAACTGGAAGTTTCTATTACATATTTATTTAAAAAGAAGCACAAAGATAAAACAGTATCACTTATACCACATTACAAACATATCCAAAAAACCAGTTTCCAATTACTACCTTAACTTGCTTTTCTTTCTTTTTCCGTACATCTTCCCATTCATTCACAATCCTCCCCCACAGGATCCACGAGTCTTCTTCAAGATGGCTGAGATTGCTAGAAGCCGATGAACTAGATACAAGAGAAGATCCACTATTTCTTCTTGACCCATTTACTGATCGTAAGGATTTGCTATCTGTTTCCAAGAGTCTGTAAAGAAAGCACACAAAAACCAAATTCAAGTTCTTCTAATCAAAGGATCACACTATTAATTGTTTTCTTCACAAAGAATGCACACAGAAGTTCAGTGAAACAGTTTTACCAGCATTCATTAGGACTAAATGTGAAAAGAACTGTTCAATGTTACTGCTTTCTCTTGAGATCTCAAGTAAAACTGCAGACAGAATAGTTCACACTGCAGCATTTTAAGAAACAGATAAAAATGTCACCCATAGCTGTCATGCATCAGACTGACAAACAGAACCTAAGGAAGTTAAATATCGTCAGTGATAACATCAAATGTCAAAGAATTTTAAAAAATACAGTCATTTAAAAGACAAAAAATTAGCCTCCTAGAAGTCAACCTGATGACACTTTTTAAAAATTGACAGTGTAAATAAAGACAGAACAACTAAAACCTTCAAAGCAATTTTAAAACAACTGACATTTGCTGACAACTGTTCACAAATCAACACAGTGTTTTATAAATGCACAGGAGAAATCCCAGACCTACAGACCAAGGACCAGGCAACAGAAGTGATTAGTAGAGCTAATGAATATGTAATTAAAGTGAGAAGTTCAAACGAGAGAACCTCTGGGGTTATCAAGCAGCAAAGTATAAATAAAGATGTGTCAAGTGCTAGACAAGTTCCAGATGATACTTCCCTGTCCGCTGCTTGCTGTGGCCATCGACTTGGCAAAAAGGCAATGCTTTGTTTATCCTCAACTAATACTGAGCCCCATAAGCAGGGAGGAATTTTTTAGACCATGTGTTAGGTAAGAGCAAGAATTCAGACTAACTTGACAGTGTTTCGTTATACCGAGAGTTTCATTTGTGCTTTAACTTCTAAGAATTCCAACATCAGTACATCAGAGCCATGTGGTTGAATAATTTCTCAAAAATTAGCACAAAAGTTAATCCCTCAGCATTTCAGCAAGGTCAGGTTCTGTTTTAGATATTTAATAAATTATAACCTGGGCATATTGTATCAGAGATGGTACAGAAGTCTCAGCATACTTACAATTTTTAAGCTCTCTGCTACAATAAAGATTTATTTTTTAGCTTTCTAAACTAAACTTTCCCTGTTCCCAGCTTTCACCTACTGGTGTTTATGAAAGTAAGGGAAAAAGTAATTTAATTCATGAAGACAAGTAGTACAGTTTCTGCAGCAGTATTTTGTTTGGAAAAGAGTTAAATGGTAATACCTTCAGAAAAAAAAAAGGCAAAGCCTTTTCAAGACAAGTTTTCATTTGGAATTTTATTTTTAAAAAAATTTCAAATAAATTTCCATTTATTAATGGCATGCAGAAAATCTAATTCTGAAGAAAATACTTCAAAAATCTACTTCAGATGTTTAGAAACTTGGCTTATACTGATCCATAATGAAAATTTCATTTGAAACTCCTTCTCTCAATCCAAAACAATACCTAAACACCAAAGTAATCACAGAGGAAAAACAAGCATATAAGAGTATAAAAATAAGGTTCTAACGAGCCACTTCCAGTTTTCACAGCCTTCTGTAGAAGTTATACTAAGTTTCTGTAATTTGACCTTACCTGGATAAACTCATTGTCCTTAGATTTGAAAACAGGAAGTTCTTTTTACAGTAAGTCGCAAGTTCTGTGACGTTTAGTCACTGTTTTCTTTCATTTAAAACTTTATAAATGATTTACTAATGCCAAACAGTTCCACCAGGACTCTGGACTGAGCTTCCTCTTTATTCTGTGGGGACTTTCAGTATAATTAGATTAGAGAATACTACAAGACATAGCTTGAAAACAATCTGAGTTCTTCCCTTTTCTAACTGTTTACCCAAGTCATTTTCTCCTTCTCACATAAAAGCCTACAAAAAACCCAAAACCTTTACAAATATCCACAGCAGCAGTTCTTCCAGCAAGCAGAAAGAATGGTTCCCTGTGAATAGAGTACAATTTCTTGTCAACAAAGTGCCACTGTGCTAAACTGCAGATGCAAACTGTTCTGAAACTCCAGTGCACCCGGCGTAAGAGCATCGAGTGTTGGTATTGAAGGGCCGTATCTCACCAGCACCCAATAGGGTAGCCTCGATTGGAATTCACACACAAGACTAGTGTGGGACTAACACCATGTCTGGCTAAAATTAAATGAAACCAGACAAGATTTGCTGGTTTACTTACTAAATGAAGAAAGCTGACTTGAGACAGAAAGGCCAAGCTCACATTCTTCTTTCAACAAGCCAGGCAGGCTGACTGCAGGCCTTAATGAGAAGGCTCTAGATGCAAAGACATTACGCTCCAACACAGATAAGCAGTCCAAAGAACAGTTTGCTTTTCAAATAAAAGTTAGTCCCTTTGTCATGAACAGACTAAAAAACCTCAGATTAAATGCAAATTAGTTTTCTTAAAAGCACTATTCAACTATTTTTTGCTTCTTTTGATAATTTTTCATTTGCACAGCAAAAATTACATGTAGTTCATCTTTGAAGAGAGACAATCTCAAGCCACAAGGAAGAGCATATGAGGTCGTTCTAGAAGCTTCCTTCTATTGTCAAAATCTGGGCAGATGTATCAAATTCCCTGCAAACTGTGCTATTAGGCTGCAGAATGCAGACATGAGAGAAGACATGCCAGGTGACACACAGGCATTGGTCCCTCCTCCCCCCAGTTACTCTTTTCCTCCACTGGGAAGTTACTACCCTCAGAAGTGACTCAGCAGAGAAGACAAACAAACCAACAAAAACAAAACCCCAAACCAAACATCCCCCCCAGCCAAGAATAATAATAAAAAACCCAAGAAAAGACACACACAAAAAAATAACCACCAAAAAAACCACCACCAAAAGAACACCACCAAAAAACCCCAAAAACTCAAACCCCTCCCCAAGCCCACCAAATCCAACAAAAAAAAACCCAAACAAACCCAACCCAGCCAAAAATAGAGTACCTCAATTGCCTCACTGCAAAGTCCAGCACACTCACAGAAGCTGGAACAGAAGCTAGTTTGAGCTAAATTATCAAACCCTGCACTTCACTACAGCACAGGGATAGCCACCTTCAGTAGGTAACAAAGCCCAGCAGCTATCTGCCAAGTCTAAAAATCTACTTGGAGCTCAAGTTGTTTACAGTCAACCTCTCAAAAATTACTGAAACATACTTGTCAAATATAACCAAATTTTGCAAAAGGACAGATGACTTAGGAGTCCTGCCTCAAAAGTGCAAATGAGTATGGGTTCTGGAAATTCAGCATTAAGAAATTATACAGTCCAATTTCATTTCTCAGTGATTTTGTGAATTTGCAATCACTGTGCACATCTAGAGCAACTGAGCCACCTGAAAGTTGCATCTTGAATTGTACACAGTGCAGACAAATATGCACTCATAGAAAGGCTACTAGGAAAACTGTTACTTACTATACAAAAAAAGGCAAGATGAACAGAAAAAACTGATTAGGAATTTAGTTTTAATTGATTTAAGACATTATGCATCTGGCACCACTAATGTAACAGCAAGAAGGTGGCTGAGCACAGTTCTATCTCTGTACATAGCAGGTTATGTAGCTGAAACAGGAACTGGATAAAAGTGGAAAAAATAGAATTGAGAAATTATTAAGATTTCAAGAAATTAATAGGAATTATAGCTTTGCTCATAGAAGGTAAGAAGGTCATACACAAGTCTCATCCCTGAGATAGTCTGCTTTAAATTGGTTACTAAAAATCCTGGTCAGTGTAATTTCTTACTATTAGAGGCAGCTATAAACACTCCTGTAAAACCAGAAGAGAAAAACACCCTTTAGAGTTCCACAAAAGCGTAATTTGTAAAAACACAGCACAAGAATAAAAATTCTTAAACCTTTGGGCTTTCAAACTGAAGTGTTGTGCCATGAAGTTTTAACTAATTCCCCTTTAACAGCCTCTATGCTACAATTGCAATAAACCAATTTTAGTCTCATTACTGTACTTTGAAGAGCAAAAAGTTTTCCATTCACCTGTTCTGCTCCTCAAGCTTAGCGAGTAATTCTAAGTCGTCTGGGCTGAGCTGTGTTGGTGAGGATGGTGACAGGGCAGGTGTAGACAGAGTGGTGGAGGGGGATGTGGTGTGTAGGGAGGCAGATGGACTCGCCACCTGGCTGGCCATTTGACTGACGGTGTGCGAAACCGTGTTCTTCACCCATGAGAGAGTGGAGCTCAGCTTGCCTGCAACCTTGTCTGTCGCCACCTGTATCGACAAAGAGAAGAGGATGCAAAAGTTGTCCTTTTTTAACTCCTTTTTTTCCAGCAAACCTGCTGCATCGAACAAAGGAAAAAATATACAATATGCACAAAGCAACACAGATTATTTATTTCTCCAGGGCCCCAAGGCTGTCAGAAGTAACACAAGCATCAACAGCAATACAATATCATAGAAGTAACATGCAAGTATGTTGCTAATCCACAAAGACAAACCCCAAGAAACTCCTGATGTATACTCACAGAGCTCATCTCTGCAGTACAGAAATACCACAGGATCCAGGATCAGCTCCGACTTCCCATTATAAAAATAAATAGAAATAAAAGCTTATTTTAAAACATCTTGATAAACTAAAATAATGGCACAGAAACTGTAGAAATATAGATACAGAAACAGTCAAGTACTTTACTGATAGACACTGAAGCAGAATATCAGTGTAACCCCCCAGGTTCACCTTCACTAATCCCTACAGTGGCAGTACAGAGGAGCAGGGGCACCGCATTTCTAATTTACACCAAAGCAAATTATCCTTGAGCACCACCAGTGTGCAGAAAACAGTCACAAAGAATCTATGCCCATGCATCTACAACAGCTGGAAGTCTCACAGTAAGGCATCACACTGCTGCTCTTTTGTTTCCTCACTTTCACTTCAGGTCACTCCTACACCAAGTGTCCTTGATCCCCAGTCCCACTGCCAGTGCCTGGACAGACCCAGGGTTTTGGGGAAAAAACAAGAGGTGCTACTCGAGCAGTCAGGGAAGGAGTGGGGTTGGGAAAGCAAAGGTTAACTGGTGCTGGTCATTATCTGCTGCTACTTGACCAGTGGAAAGAAGAGCAGCTGTTGGGGGCATCTTCCAGAGAACCCCTCACTAGAGCTTCCCTTCAGCATCTGAAAATGTAAGAGGCTTTGACTTACAGTAACTCGGAGTTTTATTCTTCCCCAGCCCAACTCAGAGGAAATCCAGATGCACCTCAGAGGAAGGGCTAGCTGCCTAGCAAATGTTAAAACTTGGCAAAACCAAAGCTGAAAAAGGAACTTCTGAAGTGGTGTTGCTGGTAACTATTTATTTTGAACTTTGCTGATTTCCTCAAAACACTGAATTACTCAATGCTACAAACAATTCTGCAGTACAGCCTATAAATAATTACTAAGATACTACAGACGCTGAGCTACAGGAAAAAAAAATCCCTTCCCAAGATCCTCCAATATAATCTAATTAAAGCAAAATTTCAACTGAAACAAAAAACTCCATATCACACTGTGCATTTATCTGAAGCACAATATATAGACTGAGTGACTGGTTGCTGAAACAGAAGCTTTTATTTGGATACCATGCTAAAAAGAACTTTGTTGTCAATCAAATCCAGCAGTATTTTATTTTCACTTCATTTGAAAAAGAAGACACTTTGAATGCCTTCAGAAAACAAGAGGAACACCACAGGCCAAACCCAAACAAGTGGTACTCAACCTTCCCACTTACTCTCCAACAACAACGTGACACCCAAGAGCTCTCCTAGAAGACTGGAAGAAGTTTCGTATTTCCATATGCTTAGCATTCATTCTGAAAATGGTATCAAATTTTGTTAGAAGTCTTCAGAGGCAGGGATACAAACCACAGGTAGGAATAGTAAGATACCAACATAAGCATCAGAAAGGTTCTGGTTGGCTCTTGTCAGTGTTGGATAGCAAAACTCAGGAGAAAAGAAAAAGAAAAAAAGAAAAAGGAAAAAAGAAAAAGGAAAAAGGAAAAAGGAAAAAGGAAAAAGGAAAAAGGAAAAAGGAAAAAGGAAAAAGGAAAAAGGAAAAAGGAAAAAGGAAAAAGGAAAAAGGAAAAAGGAAAAAGGAAAAAGGAAAAAGGAAAAAGGAAAAAGGAAAAAGGAAAAAGGAAAAAGGAAAAAGGAAAAAGGAAAAAGGAAAAAGGAAAAAGGAAAAAGGAAAAAGGAAAAAGGAAAAAGGAAAAAGGAAAAAGGAAAAAGGAAAAAGGAAAAAGGAAAAAGGAAAAAGGAAAAAGGAAAAAGGAAAAAGGAAAAAGGAAAAAGGAAAAAGGAAAAAGGAAAAAGGAAAAAGGAAAAAGGAAAAAGGAAAAAGGAAAAAGGAAAAAGGAAAAAGGAAAAAGGAAAAAGGAAAAAGGAAAAAGGAAAAAGGAAAAAGGAAAAAGGAAAAAGGAAAAAGGAAAAAGGAAAAAGGAAAAAGGAAAAAGGAAAAAGGAAAAAGGAAAAAGGAAAAAGGAAAAAGGAAAAAGGAAAAAGGAAAAAGGAAAAAGGAAAAAGGAAAAAGGAAAAAGGAAAAAGGAAAAAGGAAAAAGGAAAAAGGAAAAAGGAAAAAGGAAAAAGGAAAAAGGAAAAAGGAAAAAGGAAAAAGGAAAAAGGAAAAAGGAAGAAAAGAACCCACTACAACCCAAAACATAAGGATCCCAACACATATCTTTTAAATATAATCTTGGAAAAAAATTGCTTCCAACACTAGCATTTGACACCATCTTTTATAAAAGAAAGGAATGAAAATTACTAGAGGTTTCAAAATTCAAAGTTTAATACATGCATTAATATTTCATTCAGTCTATAGCCTTTATTCACTATTGCTATGAAAGGATGAATTACTGCTGTTTCACTTTGAATAAAATCACATTATAATGAAGGTAACTCATACATCTCACTTAAGACTGATTATTTTCTCAAAGGCTTTAAACTGCTTAAAATATCACAAGTAATGCAAGTATTCCAAAAATAAATGCTGGCAGAAACAGGGCCAATCTTAACACAGTAGAAATGACTGCCATACGCAGCAGGCTTTAAGAGTCACCCGCTCTAAGAATCTTAGGTATAAAGATTAGAAAAGCAGTGATTTTGAGTAATACCCTATGTGGTGCAAACAGGAAGAGAAAACACACATTCAACTTTTATCTCTTCACAAAGTAAGATAACTGGGAAGACTTAAGGCAAAAAACAAAATTCAAGGTCAAACTGGCTTATAAATGATGAGGCTTACACTGTACAGTAAGAGAACTGAAGGGGAGGTGGTGTCGGGACAGAAATCAAGAATCTTGCTAACATTCATTCACCAACATATCACTGGGCATTAAAAAAATTAACTAAAAGGTTTGTAGAAGAAGAATATCAAACAGTATGGTCAAGAAAACCATGCAAGACAGCAGGTTAAGTCAGTCAAAACAAAGTGCCTAAAAATGCTGTTTCTCAGGGCAGCTCAGAGTTTCATTAGAATGTATGAGAGAATTAGTACCCCAAAACTATTCCTAGCCAGCTATCTGAAAACACTGACACATAGAGCAGGCAAAGTGCACAGCTGCCAACAGCAAATTCTGAAGATCAAAAGGCTCACAGTGAAGTTTGCATCAAAAACACATGAAGAATTTGTTTGGGGGAAAATAGTTATGGCAGTCACCTAGGGCCAAGCTAAATTAAGAAAAACACAATTCTGATCTAACAGCTAACTAGTCATGCCTACATCCTTTTTGCCAGGCTTTTCCTTGTTTCCTAAATATCTAAAGCCAGCTCTCTTAAATTGTCAGCATCAGTGAAGACTCCTGAGCCTAGATATGAAGGTATTTAGCTACATGTTCATCATCCATTTCCCTAAATAGGATACAGTAACAGGATTTTTCATATTTTATCATTTCACCTACGTTAATTTCAAAATTTATAACAGTGGCAGAAGATTTCACAGAGTTAATCTCTGAAAAGTGATTTAAGACCTTCCAGAAAACAGGTCACTGAAATGGGAAAATGAGAAAACCTTGGGCTGTATCCCAAGAAACCTGATCTGAACAAATGCATACCTCATTAATAAAGATGATTCTATATTTTTATATCTATGACTCTAGTAAACTGCCTCCAGAACCCAATATATATCAGAACACTGATTGTAAAATAAGTCATATGCACAGTTTTAGTGTTTCTTTCTTTTGTGTGGGTTTGCTCTAATCTGAGAACAAATCAGAATTTTGATGAGAAGGGGAAATAAAATACTCTGATTCAGAATTACAGTGTCCAGGAAGTCAATTATAAAATACCACCATTTTTGAAAGTGAGTCTATATTGTCGTAAGTAATTTTAGGGGTTTGGTTTTGCTTGTTTCTTTTTAGTATGTGTTTTCTTTTGGTTCCCTTTAAATACTAACATGCAGACAGAACTTAGACTAAGTTGTAATAGAAAATCACTGACAATAAAGCAAGTTATTTTGATGGTAGTTTATTAGTAATGTTGATTCTCTTCAGGAAAGTATGGAAACAGCAGTTACATTTGTTGAGCTGATTCTAGTGATGTGGAAAACATGGAATACCAATATTAACATGTAAAGATCCAGTTACTTGAATTATTTTACCAAATTTAAACTGCAAATCTATAGTTTGGTATAATTACCTTTCCTCCTGTGAAAAGCAATGCACCAGCAATCCTATGGACACACTCTGAGTACTCCTAGACTTGCCTGTCCAACTCTTTACCCTCCTCTTAATAAAGACTGGAAATCCCTGCTACATGTCACAAGCTTTCCAATTCCATGTACACCATTCCATCCAACAGGGTAGTTGTACTTGGCTATCACTAAACCACCGACCACTGCTGCCTCCCACCTTTCTGCTGACACCCCCTGCAACAACAAATCTGTCACACACCAAGACAACACGTACACACAGTACACAAGTGAATCCTACTGACTGCCAGGAGATCTGTACCTCTCCTCTGACAGCACAAAGGAAAGAACTACAGGTTTTACTCTAGACCTGTCAGAGGAACTGGGGCTCCCCCAGTTACAAATCACAGTGACAGCAATGAGAACACATTTAGTATGAATGACAGCAGATAGTTTCGCTGGGCATCACCACCTCCAGCAAACGCGGGAAGATCTGTATGAGCATTTGGTTTAACCTCCCCTCTGTAGAGATGTGATTTTTGCTTAACACGGCATTCTGGAAAGACTCAAGAGAACAAATCTCATTAAACCCTTAATCTTTGGTTTTTTGGACAGTGTCCTCAAGGCTTTCCTAAACCAACGTTTCTTTAAAAACCTGGTTATTATTTTAACGGTGATACATCTGCAGGCCTGCAGCAGTGTCTGCCTTTTGCCTTCAAGAACGATGCTCTGCACTTCAGTTACAAAGTGTCCTTCCCTTTGCTACTCTTCATTGCTGTGGAAAAGAGATGGTAGTCATGTGCTCAGCTGTTTGTAGCAGTAACAAGGACAGCCAGATACACCACAGGTCCCCTCCTATGATCTTAGCTAAGTCACAGTGATCAATCCAACTACACGTGAGACAGGACTTTGGTCTTTGCCATCTCCCCCCTCCCTGCTGGAGCCCTCCCGCTTGCAAAGCTGCTCCAGGCCGGCGCCTTCCCGGCCAACCGCGCACCGCGGCCGGCAGCTGCACACAGAGCTCGAGCCCAGACTGCTCCCGCGTCCCAACACTTCCCAGATCTGGGCGGGCTCTCCACCCCCCTTCAGCTAACCAGCCCAGGCTGGAAGTCCCCAGTTAACAGGATTCTTTGCTCAACTCACCTCAGCCAGTTTTTCAACTCTGCAAAGAGAATTGGTTTCCTTGTTACTCCCAGCATTTTTTGGATGCTAAAATTCAAGTTACCTTTAAAGAGTACGAAAGGTAACCTACATTGGCTGGGATATATGCCAAACCATCAAGAGCACCATCAGGATGCTCAAGCTGTTACTAATTACTATTAATGAGTGATCAAAAATAGAATCAACGGAGTTTAAAAACGTGCTTTTTCCGCAGAAGAGGATCACTCAAGAACCTGCCAATTTATCCAAGATTTTGCCATTTCCAGCCCACTTCTGGGACACCAACCCCTTCTACTGAAGATGGCTGGGTCTGGAGACAAGCAGGCAGGGACACATCTTCCTTACCCTGCGCAGGAGGACACATGGAACCAAGCAGGCATCTCCCAGCTCCAAAGCAGGCACACTCATTCAGGCTCCCAGTCCCATTAACAGCTGCCCTGCTCCTGCCTTGCCAACAAACCCAGAGCACGGGAACACTCCATTGGCATCTGCCTGCCTAAGGTCATGCAGATACCTCCTAAAGAAATGTCTGAATTTTGAGTTTGAACATATTGATCTTTAAAAAGATGGGGGGACACAAGACTTAATTACCAAAGACTTTGTACTCTTATGCAGTTTCCATTGGGAAAACAGAACTACCAGCAATTCTCAGCCACCTGATGAGTCAATCAGGCAAGACCCAGACCTGTCTGCTACATCCTCCAAGATACTGCAAAGCTCATGTATGTTTATATTGATGCTCAACACAGATGCATGATATGCAGCATATATATGCCAACAAAAATATATAAAATTCAGTATCTCAACTTTATGTTTAGTATCTTTAATTAGCTGATGATTACAGGGCTTTATTACCAAGACGAACTACAATAGTGTGTTTAGTTTTCCAAGTTACTCAAAGGAATACTGCAATGAGGCTGCATATAAATTATTTTAAGTAAGGCCAGCTAAAGGTAGATTGCAACATTCCACATTACATACAAGTGTATAAACCTCTTTCGCTGAGAATACTCAGGCAATGTGCAACACCTCACAGAAGGCCTAATTATGTTAGCACCCTGTGTATTTGCATTTGCCAGACAATATCTGTTTTTTCTAAAAAAGTCTATTTAGATTTCTTTTTAAAATGTTTTTCACTGTACACATTGAATTAGCTTACTACTTTTTTCCTGCATTTCCCTGAAGAACATTTGTATCAAAGGATTACAGATATCTTTATTACCAAAAGATTACAGATATCTTGAAATACTGTCTCAACTATTCTTACCATATGACAAAGTAAAAATAACTGCAAGCCTTACACAAACACTACTGTATGTATAATTTGCTTTCAACGATTTCTTCTCTTCATGAAGAGAGAAAGAAATGGGAACTTCCAGAATACAGGAAGTAATCTCCATACTACTCTGCATATAAAAAGAAGTCTGACATAATTGGGTCTGAAATTGTATATGTGGTTTTCAAGCCAGTTTTATAGCATTCCATAGACCCAGTCTCCTTCTTGCTTCAAAGTTAATAGCATTCTAATATCTGTAGAATAAATTAAACCAACTCAGTCAATGACACATGCAGGAGATGTAGCTGGTGAATCAGCCTGCTATCACGCTCCCTGACAAGATAAAATCCTTATTTAGGGCTCAAACATGGTTTCACTGTAAACTTCATTTGGGTCTTTTACACTACAAATTCATATAACTGACTTCTGCCAAAGCGTGAAAAGTCCTGATTTACCCTCATATTCCTGATTTTTCTTGTAATATCACCTAACAGTAGTCAGGAATATCATGGCTAGCATTCCCTAGCTTCCATTTCACTTGGTACCCACTAGGTCTCCAAGTTTTTCTGAAACAAAAAAATAAAGCAGTCTAACATTTCAGACTGTATAAAATTGGGCTATCAGACAGCTTTGTGTAGCATCATTTTTTAAAAGTCATCATCTGACTAACATGTCACAGGGTTTTGATGGTCCCAAAGGAACTTGAAGTGGCAGTTCAGATGTACAACTAATATATGAGGTGTTTTAAAGAGTAACTTCATTAGAAATGTTGGAGCAACCCACTAAAGTTGGAAAAAGAAACCATTGCTCAAAGTCATTAGAGTAACATTTCCATCACTGACCAAGTTGCACTAAATTTCATTTCTTTCCAAGAACAGTTCCAGGTTTTTTATTACCTCTGCAGTCCAGCGTGGTTTACAGTCTGTCAGGCATTGTCCCAGTGTGCCGAGAAGACAAACCACAGTGCTTTTGCCACTATCTTCTGTCCATCTAAAGATGGTCTTTTATCAGAAAAAGTTTCAAGTCTGACACAGGAATGTAACAATTTTCAAGAAACTGAGGCCTTCTTTCAAGGGAAAAGAATTAGATACAGTGCTTTTGTACAAAAGATGGCTGAGAGCTCCCCAGAGCTGCAAGAGAAAATACTGATGGACTACAGTAAAAACCTTTAACGGAGAACTTCCTTTTTTCTCTTAGACCTCAGCCTGGAAAATTTCTTTGTATTTGAGGTTCAGCATGCCAATGGCACACACACAGACTTGAAGGACTATTCCCTTGGCTAACGAAACAGATGGAACAATCAGATTGACCAGCTAAAATAAAATCAACCGTGTCTGGTTTTTTTATGCAATAGATTGGAAGATTTAGGGGTTTTGTCTTTTCAGTAAAATGCAACTCAATTATTTAACTGGAGTTCAAGTATCATCAGGCACTTACAAAAGAGTAACACACTCTGAAGGACACATGTTTATAATTATAGCTCCTTTCTGCAGATTTTACTTTCCTACTCATTCCCCAAAGCCTAGCTTCCTCCTGGAAAGGAGACAGGTCTAGCATCAACACTACATTAGGACAAAAATCAACAGAAGTACACAAATGCAGTTAAATTTACTAAAAGCTTTAGGTCCATATTTTGGAAGTGAGAAACAACTGAGTCCTATTTTTAAACATTTACTGACCCTTAATCAAAATCAATGGTTTTAACACAACTCTTCATTTAAAAAGGATACAAAATTTACAGGCAGCTAAATTGGTACATTTAAAAGGATTTAGTACCTGACACATGAAAACATACCATTCCATGCAACTTTGTTTACGTACTAGCAGCTCAAAAATTTTCAAGGTCTAATTCTCCTTTTTTACAGAGAGCAGATAAACTTATGGCACAATGTGCAGGTTAGAACCAAAATGCTTATCTCCCATTTACCAAGCTGTGCACAGTTCTTTTTCCAAAGGGATGTATGAAATGAGACTTAGTGGAGAAACCAAAGGACATAAGCATGTCCCTTATGCAATATGGTAACACTTAAAACTTTATTAATTACTTTCTAGAATTAAAAAAACCATATGACAGAGGTTGGTGAGACCCTCACCTTCAGGATATTCCTCTCCTTTAAATGATCAGCTAACAGGCCCACTTTCTATCAGTTACACTCAAGAGTGAGTGAAACAGTTTCTAAATGACTGAGTAGTAACCAGCTTTTCTTGTGACCTGCAACTCATTGCAACCTGCAGCTGCTGACAGACAAGAAATGGAAGGTAAAAGTTTCAGCAGTGAGAAGCATAAATAATTAGTAATTTCCACATAGGAAAGGTGTCCAAGCTATCCAGTAAACAGAGCAGACGTAAACACAGCTGCAAACATCAACAGTCAATTCTTTTAACACAATCCATGCCAACATCTGTGGTCCTGCAGTAAGATTTCATTTTGCCCACTAATTTACTTACCATAGCCATGACTTGCCTTCACAAGCACTTACAGCACAACTGGAAGCAGTGTATTATGGTGCTGTGGAAGGGTGTCCCCTCCATGCTATTCAAGTCTGTAACAGGGCTCCTGCTGCCTTCTCTGAGCACAGCACAGAGAAATCTAATTTTCCTTAGATATTTAATAAAGAAAAGGGAAATGGCTCCTCAGAGAAATGATGTATCTGCTCATCATCAAATGAAGTCAGTTATGTTCTGATTAGTTGGCCACTGACTTCTGCACTTTTCTTTGGAAATACAAAACAGCCTTCTAGGGGAAGAACACAAAGGACATCAATGAAACACAGATGATTTTTAGTGTCAGCCTGACACCAAAAAGTTCATGTAAAAATCCCAAGCCCATTTTAACATAATGTGTCTCATTGTGGAATTTAAATTTGATTTTGTAGTTTTATCTTTAGAAAGACCAATCACAATTCTTTCTCCAAAGGGCTGAGAAACACTAAGACTTCAGCCAAACCCATAACATTCCACCAGTAATGCATTCTAATGGAGGAAAAAAATTACTTTTCTCAATGAATACTGAGTTTTAGCTCTGCTGTTTCAGATAGCATAGAAGCTGGAATTTCTTTTTACTATGCCTGGAAGTAGTTCACTGTTTGAGGTACACATAATCAAGAAGAATGCATAAAAAATGAGAGACATAAAACTAACTTCTACATGATAGTTATGTGGACAGCACATGTTCAAAATGTTAGGTTCTGGCTAACTATTTATTTTTTACACCCATTTTAAGTGACATTTGATAGCTTTAGCCTTATATAACAAAAATAATAGTAAGTACCTCTAACATATTCTTAGCTACAAGTGCAGGGTTAATTTATGGCAATAACAATCCACTACTGAAAGACTGACCCCATCTGCCAGCCTTATGAAAACATAAAAAAAACCCCATAGTTAATGCAGTATAAGATACTGTTGAGTCAGAATTCTAAGAACATGTTATGATGTCATCAAACAGGTATTTAATGCTATGCTAAGAATCACTAAGATTTAGTCAATAGGCCATAAGAAAACTCAGGAGTTTGGGAAGTTCAATAGCTTACCATACAGCAGACCGCATTAAAACAGCCTACTACCAAAATACTAGGTTTGGATTTGTTTTTCTTTCTTTCTTTTTTTTTTTTTTTTCCCTAAAGGATTGAACTATAGAAGCAAAAGCAATACTGGTCAGACAAGACGATAAAGTAACATAATCCATCAGAGACAGGAAAAGTTTGTTCAGACAAAAGAACAAAAAGATATTTGGTGATAGCTTTTGGCTGCTTTCAAAGTTGGAAATTACAACAAAATAAGTATCCACAGTCATTCCATCATACCACCTTACTTCTTGTCCAGAATAAAGACCCATCCTAGTATTGTACTTCAACCCCAAATATACAACTGCCTGGGACTGGGAAGGATCACTTCTACAGACAATTAGCAAACAAAGTTAACAGTCACACAGCCTGAAATAACAGGAGGACCACAGCATCATCTCTGTCATCATGACTGAAAGGAGATCCATTGCCTAAACCCTAGAGCAGGCTCAACACTTCCTGGGCTGTCCCCAAAACACCATGTGATGGCTAAACTGAATAGTTTCCAGAGTTCACAGGAGTTAGGTGACATTAAGAGTAATTATGGAAAAGTGACAATTCAATTTCTCTCTTCTGCTGCTCCCTCTGAGCAGATGGTTTCCATGCACCCATACAACAAAAACTCATCACAACCGTGTGTAAAACAAGCAAAGCCAGAGCAGAGCCCAGGCACTATCCATAACCAACTACCCATTTGTTGCAATCCCCACTTGCTGCAGAAGGAACGGATGCACTGCAATGCACAGACACTTGAGCAGAGATCACTACAATGAAAGCAAAACAGTATTCCCAACTTAAAGGGATCCAAACACTGGCAACAGATGATGTCAATTGTTAAAAATACAGAAGGCACAAGGCTTGAATTCAGCGTGGTCTCTACAAACTTCAGTGACATATTCAAGAACATCAGAGAACACATCTAACAACTGAAAATCACATATTCCTATAATATTTACTATTTGCTTTTCTTAAAACTATAACTGTTTTAATTGGGTCTAGAAAAAAATATTAATTAAGAGACTATAATCAAGGCAAGTATACGTTAGTTTAGAAAGCAACATTCATAAACTCAGGGTTAGTTTTTATTACTGTTTCTTGGACACACCAGAAAAGATTTTTTCTTTTAAACTATGCATTTGACACTCAAAATTATATGCAAAATATTAAATTCTATTATGTCTGTTTCTTAAGCATTAGAATTTCTTTTTTCTATGAGTTAAGGAAACTTAGGAGTAAGAAAGGGTAAACATAATCTTAAGTATGCATATCCCCAACTCAGCTGTTTTCCCCTTTCTAGATTGTGATATTAAAACCTTGAAGTAGCAAAGTAAGCATTTTTGTTTTCCAAAATTCACTGACAAAGGACTTCCCATTTTTAAAACTTCTCTGTTTACTATCAGCCTTACCCAGAGAATAAACTGACAGTAACTGTTTAGGCATGTCACTTTCTCCATCCCTTCTTCTGCCCTAAATCTGGAAGGGCTTTTCTCCTATCTCTTCCCTTCAACTACTCCAACCACCTCCTGCTTACTTGTTCAACAGCAATTAAATAAGTCCACAGAAGACAAAGATACAAAGACCAATGCAAAAAACCCCAACCAAACAAACCAACATAACCAAAACAAAATATGCAAGCCACCAGCTGTAGCTCAAGAAGTCTTTAAGCCTCAACCTGTGGCAGTGTAGGAAGAGATATGGGAAGGAAGTACGGCTATCCTGTTGAAGCTTTCTTCTCCAAACATCTGTTCCTCTTTGAAGTACTGTGGGGCTGGATGGACACTCGGTGACAATCGCTACAGCTGCTGTCATCCCACTTGATAAAATTCAGGCAATGCTGACTCATAACACTGACTGCTTTCCTCCTGATCATGCCCTTCTTTCGCTGGCTGTGTCTATTTCCTCTCCTAATCCTTACTTGAAAAAGAACTCATATCTATGTATTTCAAAATAAGCCTTAAATCTTTGTAAGCATAAATAGAGAGCTGTACAATTGTGATCAAAGCTGACAACTCACACTGGGGAAAGGGAAGAGAAATAAACAGGCACATTTATACAAAACATTTTAATGCTATCTACCAGCAAACCAAACAAGATCCAGCTGCCATCTCCTTTAGGCATGTGAAGCAAAGTGAATTTAAAAAAAAATAAGGAAAAAAATTGAATTTTTTGACAAATACTTTTGGAGAGAAGTAAAACATATGGAATATTATCTGTTCTTCTCTGTATCAGTGTCTCCTTTCCACATCTTTTGTATGTGATCTTTGGAAAAGAGAGATATCCTACGCCGATGTGGAATGCTATGTTTTGATACGGGCAGTGTTAATGGCAGCTCACGCTGGAAACTGAAAATGGTATAAGCCAACTTCTCGTTTGCTATGAAATTGCTTTGATTATCAATGCTGCCAATTAGCAGGTGTTACATGGAACCATAGAAACACGGCCATAACTGAATAACTAAACCTGGAATATATAACAAGTAGCCAGAACATTAATACCGACTTTTTACCCTCATTATATAATCACAATCAGGCTGATGCAGCAGGAGGTGGCAAGAAATGAGTCCTCGCATTTGAAAATTGAAAATTATCTCGCTCAAGAATGACAGACCCGCGGGTTCCCGGCTCGGCGTTACGCCGATAAGCCAAGGAAGAACTCGCCCTCTGCAGACAGACCCGCCGGAGGCTCCCCGGGCCGCGGCCCCTCCCGCGGCCGCTGCCTAAGGGCACTTGCACCGCGCCCGCTGCCCGCTCGTGTCCCGCCGCCGCCGAGGAGCGGAGGGGCCG
>VWZW01007169.1:984000-1002429 GCA_013397115.1 Edolisoma coerulescens
CGGGCCCTGCGTTGCGGGTGTGGGGCTGGCTGAGAGCGGGGGGCTGCAGGGGAAGCGGCTCCGTGGCAGAACGCGCCAGAGAAGTCACTGGGTGTGCGGGAGTGACAGGAAATAAGTACGGTCACTGCTCCGGTCCGTGCGGGCGGGCCCTCACTTAACAGATACACTTTGGTTTTCTCTTGAAACATCAGTTTCTTGGGAGGGGTAGAATTTTTGGGGTTTGATGTGCCGGGTGGTTTTTTTCCATTTCATTTTTATGGTGCTCTTTTTGTCTAAACATACGAGAAAATCTGTTTAATTCCTGAGTGCGTTATGGTTTTATTCATGGCGTATTTAGTTAGAATGGTCTTGGCTTACAGGGTTATATGTTAATAACGTGTAGTTTATATTTCTTATCCAAGGGGTTTGTGAAAGTTGTCAAGAATAAGGCATACTTCAAGAGATACCAAGTGAAATTCAGGAGAAGGAGAGGTATTACTAAATTCCCTGTAACATACAATTAAATGTCCTCAGTGAATATTCCTGCTTTGTTGATGCATTTTGCACACTGCAATTGTCGTTTTTCAGAGGGAAAAACTGATTACTATGCTCGCAAACGTTTGGTAATTCAAGACAAAAACAAGTACAACACTCCTAAATACAGGATGATTGTGCGCGTTACCAACAGAGACATCATCTGCCAGGTAAGGCCTGCGCTGTTTGCTGCTGACCTGCCAGCCTTGCCAGGGTGAGGTCAGCACAGAGAGGGAGGCTTGGAGCAGCTGGGGTTTCTTAGGCCGGATCTGCAGTTTTTGTGTTGTAAAACAACTCCTTAGAGGAGGACAATCTTCAGTGTTACCACACCTTCTGTAATAAACCATGTGCATTGTAGAAGAGAGAAGTTTTACAAGTGTTAGCACTTTTTCTGTGAGGTTATCTGCAATGTAAGATTTTACTGCTTTAATGATGCTGGGATAAGTAGAACATTTTTGGGAGAGGGAAGATGTCCCTGGGGGTTTTCTGCTATATTTAAAGGGCTTCAAGAAGAGGCCTTCTTTGCTTGGCTGAAGAGAACCTAGTTGAGAGTGTGACCTGTCAACTGCATTGAGTTGTGCTTTATCTAAAGGTGCCTTCTGCTTTGAGAGTTCTATTTCCATGATGTTGTGTGGCTCATATGAAGCACTGAGGCCTTATGATGGCTTTCCTGTGAGATTAAAGGAGACTGGTAAATAAGAACAGTAGGCACTTTTTCATGGTCATTAAGTATGTGGTTGTGTGTAGCATCGTATGCAGCTCCTCAGTGTGGTTCAGTTGTTTCATTTTTAGAATGCTTTGACTAATTTTGAAGTTAAAAAGTTAGGAATGCTTGTTGTATAATAAGTTTATGTTGTTAAGCTCAAAAAAGAAGCAGCTAGAAAAGTTTAAGTAGAGCAGTTACCTGTTGAGAACCGTCAGTTCAGTCACTGATGAGGTTATTTTATCTTTGAAACTCAAAACAAAAATCGATGGTGGCAGGTGCTTACCTCTGACTGATAGTGCCTTTCCAGTATGTTGGAATCCTGAAAAAATGGGACAACTTCTGGATGTAGAGAGGAGGTGGGAGAGTCAAAAGTAGAAGGTTCTATACATGAAAGGAACAGCAGAAACATCTGATAGTGCTGCTGTCTCACAGGAGAGCCCTGGGATGATGATGGTCTCAGACCATGATTAATAAAATCATTCCATAAGGTTACTAACAATGTTACCACAAACTATCACATGCTTCTTGCATTTTTTGAGGTGTATCAGAAAGTGGGACAAAATTCATCCCCATCCATAATGACTCTTTGAAAGGTTGCTTTTGTAGGCAATTTCTGACCTCTTGATCTATGTGGAAAAGTAATTACTAGTTGTTGCTGACAAACATTTTAGCTGGCCTAATACAGATTTGAACTCTTTGTGTCTTTACTTGAGGAGTTGATTACTCCTTTTGCAAAAACAAACAAAAAAAACACAAGAGGGGGGGAAAAACAAACACCCCCTCCCCCAACAAACCATAACAGCACCACTCCTTGAGCTTGCATGCAGAGGTTGGCAGTTTTTTTGCACACTTGGATCCAGTATTGCTGTTGGCTTGAGCAAGTGTCAGAAGAACAATGCACGGAGCCCCAGCGGTGGGAGCACTAAAGTTAGGTTTGTTTTGTTGTCAGATCGCCTATGCCAGAATCGAGGGGGACGTGATTGTCTGTGCTGCCTATGCCCACGAGCTGCCCAAGTACGGCGTGAAGGTCGGCCTGACCAACTACGCCGCCGCCTACTGCACCGGCCTGCTCCTGGCGCGCAGGGTACGTACGGGCACGGCCCCTGGGGCTGCTGCTCTGCTGTCCTGGCTCCCTCGTGGAAGGGCAAGCCCCGTTCCTCCGGTTGTGTGTCAGCCCTCCTGAGTCTTTGGGGCGCTCGACATCGTAACTTTTGCTCTTTACCATAATAGATTTGATGTGTCTTGTAACTGTCAGATCACAGTGAGAAGTATGACAGCACGCAGTTTCAGCTCCAGCAGCCCACTTTAATGTCTCAGCCCTTAAATTTGGTGGAGGGAGGGAGGGAGTCAGGATAAAAATATAAGAAATGTATCTTGTAGAGTTCAAAAACATGTAAACAGCAGCCGTCTGTTTTCCACAGGAGTTCTTGAATAAGTCTTAAGTTCAGTGGTGTACCTGTTGGAACAGAAGGTTGGAACTTAACAAACACACTTACAGTGGTGGTTGTTATAAAGCTTTGTTATTAGTACAGGGTGCATAATTTTTGTAAAGAAATTTGTTAAAAATATGATTCTACTGCCAATTCACATTTTAAAGTAGTGGTGATTCTACATTTTTGTCAATAAATGAAAGGAGTCTCAGAAGTGCTTTTTCTTTCCCCACAGCTTCTGAATAAATTTGGCCTTGATAAGATCTATGAAGGCCAAGTTGAAGTCACTGGTGATGAATACAATGTGGAAAGCGTGGATGGCAAGCCCGGTGCTTTTACATGCTACCTGGATGCAGGTCTTGCCAGGACTACCACTGGAAACAAAGTCTTTGGTGCTCTAAAGGGTGCAGTGGATGGTGGGCTGTCTATCCCGCACAGGTAATATGTGTTACTCAGAATTTCTTCAGGGTTAACCTGAGATGCTTCTGTATGTGACAATCTACTTAAACTAATCAATTTATGATGAAATAATTTTGTTCTGACATGGTAATGGTTATGTAATTATGTTCTGGGTTGGGGGGTTTTTTGTTGGTTGTTTTTAATCCACAAATGCAATTCTGATAGTGCTGCTGGGAGTCTTACAACTGTCAAGGGATGTTATGAAATGTGTAGAAACTAAAGAGTTATCTTGTTGCTTTTACTAAAAATAAAGTGAATGCCCTTAACAGATCTTCAAAGGATATTTGCTTGGTTTAAATCTGTACCAAATTGTGTGTAGGTATTAATTTCACTGTGAAAAAATTACGTACCAGGTACAAACCCACTGATACTTGCTGCAGTTGTCAGTACAACAGTAACTCTGAGCAGTCTGCCTTCATTTAGAATTTCCACGTGGATATTTTGACCGTTACCTAACTGCTGATACTACAGCTAAGTGCTGCTTTCTGCCAGCAGCAGTGGAGGAAAGAAGATCTTGAGATCTTTTGTGTGTTTTCCTACCCTCTCCCATGCTGTCCTATTCTTGACTTACTGTCCACCTTTTTTGACTTGGCTGCTACATGATGATACTTGCAATGACTGAACACGCTGTAGTTGGTCCATGGTGTGTACATGATGTACTGCAGTGTTTCAAGACGGGACTGATGGCAGCTGAGATGAACTTAAAACTACTTTTTATTTTTTATTAGAGGGTCCTATCCCTCAGTTATCTGTAGGAGAATCTGATGTATCAGTCATTTCAGTGTGCATTTTAGCCTCTGAGTTAGAGTCTTAATGTGACTGTACCTGCTGTTTGACAGCACCAAACGCTTCCCTGGCTACGACTCGGAAAGCAAAGAGTTCAATGCGGAGGTTCACCGCAAGCACATCATGGGCCAGAACGTGGCCGATTACATGCGGTACCTGATGGAGGAGGATGAAGATGCTTACAAGAAACAGTTCTCCCAGTATATAAAGAACAATGTAACACCTGACGGGGTAAGGTTTATCCAGCTGGAGCTCTGGCATTGATAGAGATGCTGATACGTCTTGCACAGGGACTTCTGTAATAATGGAAATAAGTTTGATATGTAAAATTATGTGACTCATACTGTATGTTACCCATGCAAAGGAATTTTTTTTTTTTCCTTCATTAAGGGCTCTGTAATATAGTGTAGAACTTCTGAAAGTGGGACCTTTTTTCCTGCTGTGAAACTTAATATTTTGCCTATAAATCCAGGCTTACAGAACTTCAGTCTGTGCTGGACCACTTCCCCCCACCCCAATACAGAAACTGAATTAGAAGTGTCTATACAGGCTCTCCACTCCTTCCTTATCCTGCCCCACAGCCTGTCGTTTCTGGAGCTCTAGTGGTTGTAACTGTGAGTGAGCAGGTGGTTGTGTGCCAAATCTGTTACTGCGTGTGCGACCCTAGAGGGCGTTCTGCGTTCCAGGTGAATAGAGAGAGCCCAAGGTAGCGTTTCATGAAACTAGAGACTGTAATACATCTTATTTTAGTACTGCTTCACATTTTACAGTTACACAAAATACTAGAAGATGGGTAAGAGCACAAAGGTGCTTCTTCTGCTTTTTCCATGTACTTTCCAAGTTTCTTTAAACTCCTTCCAGATGGCTTGTCCTGCTGCCTGTAATATTCTTGCTATCCTTATTCTCCTAATAAGTGATAGTGGAGCTTTAAAACATAGCTCCTTCATATCCCCTTTTTAGGATACGGCAAACTTCATTCTCTATTCCTTCATTTCAGTGGGGTTTTGGATTTTTTTTGAAATTTAATTGCTAGTTTTTTCTAACAAATTCTAAAAAGAAAGTAATGTAAATGCCAACTTCATCTGCTTTCTAAGCAAACAGCAGTTACAGCTTGTATTCAAATGAAGTGAGTCTATGACTTAGGTCACTAGATAGACACTTGCTCTTTGTACATCTAAAAAGTTTTTTGCAGCTGAAATCTAGTGGTCTTAATTAACCAACCAGCAAAGCTATTCTTAGAATTTGTGCCATTATGGAGCCAGAGTTGGCTTTGGGACAGAACAGCATTACTGCATGCCTGGGGACAATGCAGGCACAGGGATCTTGGATTTCTGATACTCCTACAACTGGACCACTTGGTGAATTTAAATTTTAAATTTTTTTTTCCAAGATGGAAGAAATGTATAAAAAAGCCCATGCTGCTATACGGGATAATCCAGTCCATGAAAAGAAACCTAAGAGAGAAGTCAAGAAAAAGAGGTAAAATTCTCATTCTTTTTAACATCTGTGTGACTTCTCTGTTGGAGCTATCTTAGTTACAGTAAAACAAGTAACGCAATTTTGCAGTTGTGCAATAGTCATGTGTTCTAGACCAGATTAAGATACATGTAGTTCTGTATAATTTAGGAGTTAACTTTAGCGGTGGGAATATGAAATTCAAGAGCTCTGAACTATATAAAAACTCAAAGTGAAGAATGCTTGTGGCTTGAATAGCTGGAACAGTGTGTATCTTCAGGTCTCAGTGTTTTCCGTGGGAAAGCTGCTTCTCTTCAGCTGAGAGCTCATTGACTCTTTCGTCAGTACTAAACTATTTTGATTTTTCAAGGGTGTGGGAGAAAAGAAATCAAGGCACAGCTATCACTTTGGGCTTAGAAACATCTATACTTCAGTCACAGGAGAGTACAGAGTTTACCTCTTGAGAAACTAAAACTGTCCAACTGTGCCTTTGTGTGGTGCCCTAACTACAGCCTTAGACCAGGAACGAAAGCATGTTAGAGAAGTGGGAATATATTCTTCCATTGCACTCTTATTCACAGTTGTGATGCACTACACGTTTCTTGACTTCTTTTTTGCTTTGGTTCTACTGTATGC
This sequence comes from Edolisoma coerulescens, assembly GCA_013397115.1. Lineage (NCBI taxonomy): Eukaryota > Metazoa > Chordata > Aves > Passeriformes > Campephagidae > Edolisoma > Edolisoma coerulescens. Next base: position 989,986 of record VWZW01007169.1, read on the forward strand.
TGTGCTTACATTGCAGATGGAACTGTCCCAAGATGTCCCTCGCCCAGAAGAAAGACCGTGTTGCTCAGAAGAAGGCCAGCTTCCTCAGAGCCCAGGAGCGCAGAACTGAGAGTTAAGACAGCTTCCACAGTTTTCTGTGAAGCTTTGGAAAAAGTGGCAATAAATTTATTGAGGAAGCAACTGTGTAAGACCGGCTTATTTGTATAGTTTATAAAAACAGAATATTTTTTATGATCTACATATTCTGTACCTGAAAGGTTTTTTTTTGTCCCCTGAATTGAGTTTTCACAGAGAAGAGAGGTGACAGACTTCAAAGACCAAAGGTGCTGCATCAGAATTACTCCTATGAGAAGGGGAAGGAAATCAATTAGATCAATTTTTGGCATAGCTGGTATCAAGGACGAAGTATGAGAGCTTGCTGCTTCTAACTAGAGAAAGATTTAAAATTCTTAAGCTGAATACTTCACATTATTTAGTTGATAAGAGAATGCACTTTTAAGTTGCATGTACGGGGGTAGGTACAGGCCTTGTTAAGGAAACATTCGTGAGACTCCCTGGCAGTTACACATCAGAGCCTTTCCTCCCTGACTCCCCACACACACGCAGCCAGACCATGTTCCTTCCCCTTCACCCCTAGGGTTCCCTTAGCAGAGCCCACGACATCCCATTCACAAGGCAGTTTGTTCCTGGTGCAGGAGCAACTCAAGATGCTCACTCTGAGGAGCACCCTTGGGCTTTTATAACCTCACACTCCTCTCTCTCCCCCCCCCATGCCAGTCTCTACCTCCTCATTTTTCTCCTGCCTCCCCTCTCTGTGTCCATCCACCTCACCGGTCACTGATTTTCATGTCCTTATCCTAAAGGGTGGCTCCCACCCAGAGCCCAATCTGTGTTTCTTTTTGCAGCTTGCAGGCTGAGCCGCCTGGAAGAGAAGTATTCCTCACCAGCCCTGTCCTGCCCTGGTCCTTTGTCTCCTCCTACCTCCCAGTTTCTGTGTGCCAATAAGTTTCCCACCAGACTTCCAGAAATCATTTGCACAGTTTAAACATGAGTTGAGTAGGCTAGGTGGAGGAATGTTTTGCTCTAAGATATTGGTAGTTGGTGTAAATGCTGCTATTGAAAAAAAAAGGAGGCCTGTGATTTACTGTAAACAGAAGTGTATTTTTTTTTCCAATGAAAGCTTCAGCTTGATGCAACAGTAATAAAAATGAAGATTCTGTACAACAAACTGCACTATTAGACATATTCTCCTGTTGTTAAAATACCCAATGAGGTTGGGTATTTTAAGTAATCTCTGCCCAAATAGCAGTCACTGTCAGATTTTTTCACCAAGAACATGACCACTTTACACTTTTAGTGCATTGCTGGTTACAAACAATTATTAGTTCATAGTTGGAGCACATTAGCAAGTTCAAGACAATAATTAGCATGAGCATAGTAAAGGCTGATGTTCACAAACCAAATCTTAACCCAAGCTGCACATTATTACATCTGGTATGGAGAAATTACTTTATTGTGGTCCTGTACTTCAGTTTCATCATTGTGGAAATGCATTTGAAACAGGATACCTAGAGCAATTAACCTTTCAAATACATAAATAAAGCTTGTTCTTACCTCTGCTGAGAATGAATTAAGGGGCCAGGATTCAGAAGTATATAGATGATTGTCATTAAAATCAAAGATTGAACAATTTCATACCTAAAGCATTTATAAATTAAAACATTCAACAGGCAAGTATTGAGCATGTATTAAGGTGTTTTATGGACATCCAACTGGATAATTGTGAACATAGATGTAAATCTGAAAAATAGCAAGGGTAAAGGTGGTAGAGTGGTCATGCTTTGTGGAGTGCCAGGATCAGATGATGTTTATTTACTCATGGCTTGAGTCTTAACAATGGCTAGAAAAAAAGAATAGTAGCACACTGCAGCTCACTTAGAAACAGCTAGGAATGAGCTGGGAAATACCTCATAGGCTCCCATTTGAGCAATATTGCACAATCCTGAACAATCCAGCTTCTGTCTTAAAATTCAGGTCTAGCTCTTGCTTACATACTTCCTGCAGTAATTAAGAAGATTGAAGTACAGCTAAATGTGGAGGGACAGTAAAGAGTCAAGACTATCCACAACTATTAACTTGTTTCTCATGTCATACAGCAGATTCCTACACGATGCAAACTTCCTTTTTTAACCAGTAGGACACTTCTGCTATTTAGTATTTTTAAAAATTAACTTCAGTTTTCATACTATAGCTTAGTCCACAAACTCCTTGTTTTTCAATATTTGCTACAGTTTAATTTGTGTTAAAGGTTTCCACTGAAGTTTTTGAAACGGATGCTGGTATTGCTGCTAAACCACATAGATGACTTTAAGAAATAATATTCTAAAATTCTTGGCTCCCAAAGGGCTCACCATACAATGACTTAATTAAAAAATGTTGAACTACTTAAATATTCAAGGCATAAGCATGAGGTAACAATGTGTAAACAGAATCTGATTTGTCTCATATTACAACCCATCCAATCTAGAATAAAATTCTAATTTTCCACAGTTAAAAAATTATTTAATGTGCAAATTCTGCCATGCCAAGTATTAGTAAACTTCAATCTCACAGTTCAGTTTATTCATAACAGCAGCTTGGACTTGGACACATTATTTGCAGTAATGGCGATTCTTCATTGAACTACTTAGGAGAAAAATCCTCAGCAGGTATTTCACAAGTGAGCAGTGTTGTTCACAGAAATGGAAGATGTTCCCTCAGCTGATGTGGTGGCACGGTGAATACTTTCATCCTGTTCAAGATCTGACAAAGTGCACAGAACAGTCAAGCATGCAGAGTTGTTGTTTCCATAACAGCACTGAACACCAGAAGTACTTCTGCCCTCTGCCCGATCATTCAGTGGCATGGTCATTCTTTGAGAAGCCCTGTCATAAGTTACTGACTGAAGGGCACGACTGAAAGAACCATTAATAAAATCTGAGTAAAGAAATATCTTTTTAAAAAGGTGCAGATTGTTTTTATCAAATGTCTTAGGCCACAGGCATCAATATTCTCTTCTGCTGGTGGAGAAGCTAAGAATCATTTGTATGAGAAATTTTCTTCCACAGTAAAGTTTTTAAGTTATTGAGTATTAAAGAATGCTCCATTTCCATCTGATTTGCTGTGACTTTAAGGGCAATGCACAAGTACAGCTGTTTCTCTAGTTCTTCATGGATATCAGAAGGAGCACCACGAAGCAGATAGTCTTTAAGGAGCTGACAAGCTTTTGCCAAGTTTGGCTGAATTACTTCAGTGGTACATCTCATTTTGCTTTGGTCACATAGTGTTCTACAGTCTGTACCATAAATGCAGTCCAAATCTGAGTCACACTGACGATCTTTAATTATTTCCTTCAAATTCATTTCTGGCACAATTTTTCTCATGTCCATCATTTTCAAATCATATTTATCATTATATCCCAAGTTTTTGGCACTTGTATCACACATAAGAAAGTTTCCATAAGGTCCATGGAAAATATCTTCCACAAATTCTAAAAGGCCTATAGCTATTTTTGCCTTTCTTGGCCATGATGGAGTGAACCACTGGTCCATGCTTCTTCTGAAGCCAGAGGGAATGAGAAGTTCTATAATCCATGGAAGGCTGATTCCATAGAGAGAGGTATATTCAACTCTTTCGGTCACATAGAGATCCCCACAAAAACCCATCAGCTTGGGAGTATGTTCTTTATCCTGCAAGATCACCATTAACAGAAACTCTTCTAGCTGCAGGAGTGCCCATGCAGATTTTGCCTCTGGCAAAGAGACTCTTCCATCTTTGTTTCCATCAGCGAAAGACAGGATGAGATTAACCAGTTCTGAAAGATTTCCTTGTTCACCCAATTTTGCCTAAAAGCAACAAACAAAAAAGATTAAGTATGATTTCATTAACTGCCCCCAATCCATCTGTCACTCCACCTCTTGTTACTCTCCTATGAATAATATGAATAACAGGGTATGTTCGAGTTTTCATTGGTTATGGATGTAACAGGACCTGCCATCAGGTGCCTGCAGAGCTTCCTTTTTGTTCTGTTTTCATAGGCACCGAGCATACAATCCTCTGAAAGTACTACCTTTCTTTGCACTTCGAAATGCAAACATTAAAATTCAAACATTGTTCTTGATTGGATCAGCCTTTAGAAAAATTGTCTCAAGTAGCTTGTTCAATATTCTCTACGAAAAAGTGTGCAGAATTCAAATGCTTAGATCAGGCTTAGTTTTCAGCTGATTAGACCTTACAAACATAGAGAAATCATGTTATCAACTACATTTTGGCCAATTATTAAAGGTACCAAGACAAAACCGGGTGCAAATCCCATAACTATACTGAAACGCTTAATTTTGTTATTTGATGTAACCATCTCCATGGTAGGACTACAGAGAAAGAAGCCACTGCTGGAATCAGAACTGTTCCATTTTCAGCTGAATGCTCACACAAAGGCAGATCAACTTCGTCCAAATTTTCCCAAAACCTACCCTAACATGCCTGCTGCTCACCACTGTTACAGACAAAGCTGCTGTAATGCATGACAACTGACATCAGCCTTACATCATATTTTCTATACAAATACTAGCAAAATCTATAGACAAGATGAATGCCAGCTTCCCATCATTTAAAGAGTAAGGAAAAAAACCCTGATAATTAGTTACTTCAAACTTCGAGATAGTTTTTCCCAGAGGTGCTTGTTTTTGTGCTGATTATTTTTCTAACATACTCTTGAACAAGGCTCATACAACAGGGTATTCTCTCCAGCTTCAAGAAGACAAGCCTTTCTGTCAAAATAGAATAAATAAGAATATACTTACTTTAAAAAGACCATATACCATTTCTTTGAATTTCTCAACAGTGGTTCCTCTTGTTGGTTTATCAAATAGGACTATTTCCTTCCTTGGTTCTGGGTCAGTACCAAAATCAAGTTGAGCAGCTTCTTCCATCTGGCATTTTATAACACTTTGCAGATTTCCCCAGATTCCTAAATACATCTATGCAGAAAAAGAGGGGGAAAGGTATAAAACACTGTAGAAGTCCATCTGAAGACCACCTGTCCTCCAACCACTGCTTCAACAGTCAAACAGGGACACTGTTCAGAAACTCAGTCCTGCGTGCAAACAATGAATATGGCAATTTGAACAATGGCAACCTCAAAGACAACCCACTGCTGCAGGTACTTCAGAGACACTACCCTGTCAAAATACAGACAGCTTCCCAAACAGCAGACTGCCATTACTGCCACCTTTGCGTAGCTTGTTACGAGGCTGCTGCTTCTATTTGTGATGCAGGATAGCAGAGAAGCAGTATGCTGTACAAAAGTATGCACATTCTGTCAAACTGTGGAAGGATTCCATATATATTATGTATGTTTCCAAAATACAGATATTATAAAATAAATTTATAGCCCTCTACATATAGGAATAATACATATTATTGTGTATAGGTACATATTATATATATTAATTTGTATTATGCTGCATCTTCTCTGTATAGGTGTATATACATATGTGGGTGTATATATATATATATATATACACACACACGCTCTGCATGTCACAGCAAATAAAGTTTGAAATAATCTGTATTAAACAGATTCAACTTGCTGACACTGAAGTCTACCTGACATTTCAGACAATGACATTTCAGTGGGAAATAATAAAACTAGGTTGGATGAATAAATCCTTACCTGGTTATTTGGCTTTGTTGACAAACATTTTCCAAAATACAGTGTTTCTTTAGCACAAAGACTACTACATGCTGACCCATCAATAACACCAGTCTTGTATTTATCACACTGAAACAAACAGGGAGAAAAATATTTAACAAATTGCCTAAGAAAGGAGGCAACAACTGTATCTCTTCCAACACCCAAGTTTTAAAAGAAAAATCTAAGAAAAAAATTTAAATAACCCTATGTCAAAATAATCTCAAGAGACACAACTGGTTTTATCTGTAACTGAAATTGTAGTCTTACTTCAGCGTGATGGAATATGAGAATTTGATTAAATTACATGGGGCACTGACTGAATTAGTCAAACACTTCAGAAAGCTGTGCTAAATATACTTACTATTATTTTCCTACAGTCATGTCCTCTGCACAGTTCTGTGTAGGTGGAGTACTGAACATACATAATCCAGCTGCCAATAAACACTACTAACCAAGAGATGAAGAGATACTTTATCCGCACATAGGACAGACGGACCTAGAGCACACAAAGAGAAAATGTTGTTCGTAATTCACTGAGCAGCAGTATACATGATTTACTATTTCATCTTTAAGGAATTTGACTTCCACAGTGATAAAATAAGCAGACTGCATTATATGGAGCATTTGCTTCCTTCAGTGAGCAAAACTGACAGGGGAGGTCAGTTTGATTTATGTAAGTGGAAGGAAAATTGAGATAAATAAATAGAACAAAAGGTGTCAGACCCTCACAGGGCAGGCCAGACTGCAGGAACCAATTTGATCAAAATAATAAACTGCCAGAGCTCAATTAAGTGCATTTTTCTCTAAGACCAGTTACCTATGTTCCACTCATGGTAAATCAAATCAAACAGACCAGGAATTTGGTCCAAAAATAATCTCTGTTAATGTGTAAATATGCAAGATAGATATACAGTGAGCTTGGTGGATATCAGGGTCAGGTTCCATGTGCTGAAGTCTCCCACTCCTTCCCTGAAATGACACCATTCAATTATGCAAATAAAATTCTTCTGTACTAGCCTCACCTTCAGTGGTCTTTCCCATAAGAGTATGCTCGACTTTCCTGTTGTTTCTGTGGCCTCACATACAGAGTCTCCACAGGGGCAGAAGGAAAAGCTATTTATAAATTAAGAACTGAGGGAGAGCTAAGTGTCTTACAAAGTAGGAGGGATGTTTTGATCTTCTTTTTCTTCTTCTTCCTCAGAGTCTGGCGTGCTAACAGGTTGATTTTCATACTCACATCAGGATTAGAAACTAATTAGAAGGCCAGGATCAGCTTTAGCAGCAGGATATAAGGAAAGCGCACGAGAGCAGCTGTATTTGGTCAGTATAAGATCCATTTCTATCAGTATCCTGATCTTCAGCAACAGCTATAAAAAGATACTATCGAAGACTGAGAACATATATTATATATACCAAATATGCTCCCAGTTTCCTGAGGAACTTGCTAAGCCAGATGTGATAGTCTGTATTTAGTAAATCTCAAATCATTTATCTTTCATTAATTTACCCAGATTCCCTTAAAAATCCATATAAGCTTTTAGCATCCACAACAAACTTTAGCAATTAATTCACAGGTCTACTATCCACTCCCAAGGTCAGAGACTGGATTTTATTTTGCTGAAGTCTTGATTCATATTAACCTTGTTTGAGACCCCCTAGTTCATGTATTGGAAGAGAAGAGTGAACAATTTCTGTCCACTCTGTCCCCATCTGACATGATTTTGTAGGCTTCCATAGCACACCTCCCTGTGATGTCATTTCTTTTCCAGACTGACAGGTCCTAACTTGACTGTTCATAATAGAGAAATTATTCCATATGTTTGGAAAAGGTTCCAAGAAAAGTAGTAAGGATGAGCAGTTTTGCCATCACATACATACACAGAACGGCAGCAGATGTAAATAAGCATTTTTTTTTTAACTAGAAAGACTGCAATAATCTATTAGTATTTATTAAAATATGACAAACAACCAGCATGCATTACAACCTTTCTCTTGGAAACAAAAAATCCAGAAAAAGTCAGTTTCAAAAGACCCAAAGGTGATTCCAATCCATAAAGCTGTGGTCCTGCCACGTGCCTCAGCTGTGCATCCCTATTCCTTCACGCCTTCACAGGCACTCACTTGACAATCTTAAAACTACCTGGTTAAAAAAAGAGAGAGCTACAATTAACTTTTTATTCCAGTGATTTCTTTTGGAGACAGGTTTCATAATTTCAGGGGTTTTAAAGTTATTTCTAATAACCCTGCTATGTAGCAGAACATGAAGCACAGAAAACTACTGCTAAAATCTGGGGAAGATCAACAAAAATAAACCCAGCAATTTTAGGGAAAGCTGTTTCTTGTGCAAAAACTGCTTGGGAACCAAAGCTTCTGGGACAACAAACCCTCTTCATTCCTCAGTGTTTCTTGCCGAATCCTTCCATGAACCTTTACAATACACTTCAAACAAAAGTGCTATTTAATGAAATTTTGTATTATTATATATATTTAGTACAACCTGAGAGAGCAGCAGTGGCCTGCAGGCCTCAGGACCACTGCAGAATATTGACCATACTCACAGTACAGATACCGTATAGATTGTCCTCCTCCTTAGGCAGAAAGAGAATGTACTTGAGACCGAAAATCCTCCCCAAATGCCATCTGACTACATCATGTATTTGGCAGGAAGTTCCAGAGAAGCTAGGTTTATTTTGAGCTCATCACTGTGCCAATGGAGTCGTGCAGCTTTTGACTTGCAAAAGCCACTCTGCCAGTTCAGAGCATGGACAAACAGCATCCCTCTGCTTACAGACAACCAAAGTTCCACTTTCTGGTTCAAAGGGAATTACTTTTCTAATAAGGACTTCCTCATCATGTTCAGCAAAAGGCCTGATCATTACTTGATTTCTTCCCATACATTCCCCTATCAAATTTTCGTTTTCTCCCCAGAATCAGCCTGTGAGTGTAGACACTTAGTTCACTTCATCTGGCATGTGCACACGCTGTCCTAATGCAGGGACAGGGGTTTGCTGAGCCTGCTTTGGTCACACGAGTGCTGATGCACCCAGAACACAGAGGACTTACACCGACTGTGCAGATCACTGGAACACATTTCTGTGAAGAAGTCCCAGACAGCGTTTAGGGAGCAACACATATAGATGGACTCCATTTGAAACTGTGACAAACTGCCAGGAAACTTGTAATAAGAGCATTTTTAGGGCAACAGAATGACTGAGAATTCCAAAATTATCAAAAAAGGGAAGAAAGTGTTCAAAACAAGGAAACAGTTTCTTTTTTCATCTCTACTCTTCCATCAAGACTTAAATATGAGCCAGGGAATGAAAGAATGAGAGAAAGCACTTGTAATGCTTGATGTTACAGATTCAACTTCTTCCATTACTTGTATATTCTGCTAAGTCATGTGCACTGAATAATAATTAGACATTCATTCCCTGAAACAGAACTGGAAAACCACTTCTGGCAAAACTCAAGCCTGGATGCACTCCAAAGCATATGGAGAGTAGTGAATCAACATGCAACATAACTTGACAGATTTTTGGTGAGTGTACTTTTTATTTAAAACACTTTCATGGTTACAGAGTATGAAAGAGTTTCTTTGTTTAATAGTACAGAGAGCTTAATTCTAGAAAGTATTCCACATAACCATAGTGTAGTAATCTTCTCCAAATCGGAGTTGCTCTCTCCATTTGTCTTACATGCTCGCAATAGAAAAGGACAGATAAGAAAAAGTAGGCCAATCATGTTAGAAGTTCTGTTTTGTTCTCTGTTCAGGTTGATTTGTCTATCACAGGATGCACTTCAGGTCGGTTGACATGATGTCTGAGAGCATTAGCCCACACTGTTTTGGATGCCAGGAACAGGACACATTCACATCCCTAAGAGCAGACAGTGCATGCTTATGATTATGCCAGTGTCTTGAATTATTTTGTATCCCGAGAAACCAAAGTGAGCAAACAGAGCTGACATATCTTTTGAAATAAAATAATACCCAAGATGGAAAATGGGATGTCCCTCCTTAAAAGGTTAAACAAAACAGAAGAGATTAAAACCTTAGAGCAAAGAGATTATATAGGAAATTTCTGCTATATGGGGCTTTAAGCTTGCTTATTCTTTGGCCCTTCGAAGACAGTCTCCTGTACATTACTGAAGTCCATGAGGCACCTCTAAAGAGTCTGTAAACTTGGTCCAGAATCTATAAAGGCCAAACTTCCACACATGCAAGTGCTCTTTACATGACTGTTGTCACAAGCAATCCTGCTGGTTAGTCCTCAGCCTCACAATGCAATTGGTAACTGCAGCTATCAGAAAGAACTTCAGGGCAATGTCTCTTAAATTTGGGACACTAGCCTCTCCTTGTAAAACAAAATTCCAGTGTTAATCACCCAACTGTAAAATCCTATAAATGCAATTAAATTATTTTGTGGTCTTTAAAAGTTTGTCAGGTTTTAGGGTATTTCTGTGGTTTTGTTTACTATTATTACATGATCTGCAGTCTAAGCAATGGCAAAGTTTTGTACTTCAGACTTCCTATTCTTCAGAGTGACAGAACTTTAACATTGACTCAGGGAGTCCCTAACACTAAGTTTTGGGCTGAGCTAAGATATCTAAGAGTGTGCCCTGCTCCTTTTACATGAGCTGACACATGGCAGAACGTCTTTTTTAGGCTCAAAGTTCATCAACTGATTACCTATAGATCTTGCATTCGGCACAAAAGCTAAAGCTTGCATAAATCAAGAGAACATTTGCCATAGAATATCTGTTGCAACCCAGCTCATAACATCCTGCTCCTACTAGGGTAGGAAAGCTAGAACAGGTATTAAGTTCTGTCTTACAGAACCTGATGTTCTGGCGATTCATTTCACAGCACAGTTTTCAAGAAGCCTGGAACACCAGCCAGCAAAAGCTGGAATTCACTCAGTGATAACCTCCCACTGTACAAACATCTTCCCTGGTGTGCTACTCGAAATGCTGCATAGAAGCACTACACAACTCTTTCCACCTTGCTCATAGCCCTCAGTGGGTTAAGTCTACAACTTACTTAGAGAGCACTGGCTTCTCTGGAGACAAATCTCAATAAAGCACTCAGCAATTCGTGTAGTTAAATCATGACTACATTTGTCATGTACCACCAGTAACATGCAGTGACAAGAAACGCCAATATATTGATAGTTGCTGCCATTCTATGGATGCATCAGATATCAACATACATTCACTGACACACAAAAATATGTTTATATTCACAAAGCCACTATTCAATCTCCTAAAACAAGTCCGCAGAATATGCAAAATCGGCTCTTGGTCTAAGAGAGCACAAACAGAATTTTTTTTTTTTTTAATTTGCAGTAGAAACAAACATTTAACTTCTTTGGCTTTTCTAATAAATAATTTTGCAGTCTTCCTGTTTCTTAGCAGATTTTAAAATAACTATTTTGCTTGGAAGGCCTTAAATTAAATTTTGAAAAGAAGAGCAGAGAAGAATGTTATCAGATATCACCATATAATGATAAGAAAGACTATCAAGGCAAAGGAGGCAAACAATTTGGAGACTCCTAATTTGAAAGGTAGCATATACGTTATGAATTCATTTTTATTTGTATTGAAGGCTTTATCCCATAAGAATCCAAATATTATACAAGTGACTACTTCAGTAAATAGATCTAGAGCAATCTTTTTTGGTTTCAAAGCCAAGCGATACTGACCCAGATTTGCAGATACATACCATGAAACAAATACTAAAGAGGGTAAAATGAAATCTGTATGCTTCTCACTAAACATTACACCCCACTCCAGGTACTTCCAAAAAGAGAACAAAATTTCTCCTCATTTGGAAAAGTTCCAGATGAGGGGAAATTCAAACATTCAAGATTTTAAAATGCACCAATACGAAGTTTAAAATTTTTTAATCCAACGATCACTAAGCATACCAACAGATGACAAACACATAAGCAGCATATATAAGAAAAGTAAACATTATCTCCTCCAACACAACAAATGCTCACCTTATTTACAATCTAGTTAAAATACAATCCAACTGATTAAAAGGAAACCCCGCGGATAAACCATCAAGCTACGACAATGTCATAACCGATTAACATTTCACAGCAGAACTTCCTACTACACAACAGCCACAGCACTTCCAACCAAAACAGCCTTACTCTGCTAACTGAAGTAATGCAAACATGTACCTGCATATAGAAATACAGCGGTGTGTCTACGAACATATAAAGAAATGCATGGATCAGCAGAAGAAAAGTGCCCGACATTAATTTTTTTAGAAGACACGAAAAAGGGACATGAGTCGCTCACGCAAGCTGTGGTCCGCGCGCTGACAGGACGGATGCCTGCAGCAGCGGCAATAGGTGTAAAGGAGGGACGCGGAGCAGAGCACGGGGGGTCCTGGGCCGCGGCAGTGCCGCAGGTGCCGCTGCCCCGCTGGCAGCGCCGTGAGCCCGGGGAGCCGCGGGCCGCCTGCCGCGTAACAGGTCCTGCGCCGGCCGCTNCTTCCTCAGCCAGGCCCCCGGGAAGAGCCGCCTCGCCATGGCAATCACACATCCCCGCAGCGGGCGGCGGTCGGAGGCGGAGCGGTGAGGAGCGCTCCCCCGCCTGCCGCTGCAGCCGCGCCGCCGGCTCGGCTCGGCGGAGAAGAGCTGCCTCGGGCACCCAGAGACGGCGGCTGTCAGCGGGCCGGGCGGGCGGCTGCCGCCTCAGCC
>VWZW01007169.1:1002496-1019844 GCA_013397115.1 Edolisoma coerulescens
GGGGGGGGGGAGGCGCGCCCCGCCCGCCCGGAGCCTCTGGGGCTGCCCCAGTCCCTTTTGCCGCTCCAGGGCCGCGCGGAGCCCGTGGAGCCGACAGCCACCTCCGAGTTCCCCTCGTGTCTGCCAGAGAGTGCTCGGGGCGCTGTCTAGGGACAATTATGGAGAAGTCAGTTAATAAATAACGCGTGTCGTTGATTGCGAACAGGCTCCTGTAATTTACTGGGTAGGGTATTAAAAACAGCTGCAGGCTCGTTACAGTCTTAAAAAAACCCCCCAACAACCAAAAAACCTCCCCACAAAACCCCCAAAAGGAGTAGTTCCTCCAAAATAAGGAAGGAGCGTTTGCCTGGACCCATATGAACACAGATGAGCAAGTTCTTTACTGTGAGGTTGGTGAGAACAACCTGAACAGGTTGCCCAGAGAAGCTGTGGGTGTCCCAGTTCAAGGCCAGGTTGGACACAGCTTTGAGCAACCTGGTCTAGTGGGGGTTGTTCCTACCCGTGGCAGGCGGGATGGAACAAGATGATCTTTACGGCCCCTTCTAACCCCAGCCATTCTATGAATCTACGTTAGTGCCATAAAGTGGGGAAAAGTTACCAATTTCTTCTTCACCAGAGGATCTCTCAGCCCTTCATGCGCTGTGGGAAGCCTCAGTCCAACTGAAATTTAACTTAGCTGTTAAGTTCAAGTAAAATCACCCTTTCTTATGCAAGCTTTGATTTTTGTCCAGCCTTCTTGTATTTATGACTTGATTGTGACTTCTTTTAATGCAGTGTGTTAGCAGAGTCAAAGCCAGAAGCTGGGAGTCTCCAGTCCTGATGCTTTTTGACTATGAGACTTTAGGCACAAAGATTATGCCACAGTGTTGGGATAAAAATGAGATGAACATAGCATGTTATGGCTTTGGGTGTTCAGTGCACATATGAAAGAAGGCTGCTTTGATGAGAACATGGGTCACAAAATACTACTGTAAGGATAAGCTGCCACTTTTTGGCAGGGCTTACTCTTAGGAAAGATGTGTATGTGGAAACCAAATGTTAGGAGCTCACAAAGGATTAAAACTGCAGAATTTAGAGATCTGTGCTTTAAGATTCAAGAACAGTCTGTGACTGTTTTTTGAATAATATAATCACTGCCAGAGTCACCCTGAAGTATAAATCTGAAAATTAATTAGTAAGATTTGGCACTCCTGTAAAAGCAATCCTGGCTTTAATAACAGCCAGCGACTCTCGCAGAGTTTTCTCCTCTTCCTATTCAGCAGGCCCAGATGGCTGCGCTTTCTGCATCACCTCCTTCTACAGTTCAGTGGTTTGCACAAGTTTAGCTGGGTTATGGGCATACAACAGAACAGCAACACAAGAGGAGGCCACAGAGCAAACATTTTAACATTTTGCTGAATAATCTCAAACCCTTACTTCATCCAGTGCTCTATGCCAACCCTTGGAATGACAGGCTGGGAGTAATTGTGAAATGTTGGTGTCCCATATGGCTGGCAAGGATCTAAATGTTTCATTCCTGTTGCATCTAGATCCAAATAGTTCCTGGCATATGTTCATTAGGGGATATATTTTTCACTTAGTACATGAGATCTTCATCATCTGTGAGAGCAGGTGCTTTATTCCAGCACTGAAATGTTTAGTTCTTCTTCCAGTACTCTTTGTGCCCAGGCTTTGCTAAATGCTAAAAAATAAGGCCGTTTCAGCCTTTTTCAGTTACCTGTTAAATTCCCAGTTAAGCCTCAATAGAGGCAACTCCCGTGAAAAGCTAGGCCCCATAAGCCAGAACAGTAACAGAAGTCATGCACTGACTTGGTATTCACAGGCTGTGAATACCAAGCAAATACTGCAGACCCAAAGGAATATTCTAAAGACTGGGGGGCAGATGCAGAAAAACCCCACAGGTAGAACATAAGTCATATTGATGTATTATTGACTGTACAGCCTTTCCATTTACACCTTCCCATTCTGCAGCTCACACATTATCCATTTTTGTAGGCCCATGCCAAAACTTTGGTATATCTTTATGTCCAAGCAGTAGAAGTTACACTGATTTTTGCTACCTATTAATTCTTAAGTTTCCTATCCAGCTATAAAAATACCAAATGTTGTTATTCTAGTGATGCAGGGGTTTTGTATAAGATAAAAATCAACTGCTAGTTATACAGTGCAGTGTTTGTCACTCACAATGTCAAAAGGTAAATGCGGTTTTATAACACTTTCTTACATGCACCTGCAGTTCCATCACAATTTGGAGCTTATTACACATTAAGCATAACTCAGAAAAAACAAAAAATGGTTGCAAAGGCTGAAGCATCCAGGAATTCTGGACATATAAGGAATGAAAATATGAGACAAATGAAAATACTGAAAAACTACAGAGAAGAATCTGAATTCTTCAAGACAGTGAGTGTAATGTGCATGTTCAAAATATAATAAATAATTTTGCCTAATCTCTTTTGAAGGCAAGTCTCTGTTACTTGAGCAAGTAACACAGGTTTTAGCATTAAATGAAAGCTAAACGTTAACTTACTGCAGTGGTGTTGGACTTGCTTCTTTCAGTTATTTGAAGCAGCTGCACCCACATACTGATTTAACTCAAATGCCGTCATAAGAGACTCCATGGGAAATCCTCAGAGTTCACCCGCTCTCCCCACCATGCCATTATATGCAGGGAGTCTCCAGCTAATGTTAATAATCACAAGACTTCTCTTTCTCACAGCAGCTTTACCAGCTTCCAGTCTGCCTACCATGGCTTCCTAGATTAATGCTCTTTTTCTTTGGATATGCCTAAGAACTATTCTATGATCCTGAGCAGCTACCACAGTCTTAAAGTATTACAGCACCAGTAGAATGTAATGCCCTAGCATTGCCGTTGCCCAGCTACATTTAATAAGTATATTTACACAATATATAACACGGCAATGATTTAAAAGAAAATAACCTGCATTTCCTAAAATAAAATCTAGAAAAATTTAGAGGTTTCTCTCGTTTCATGTTACTCAGCTATCTACTTGCTCAGATATCTGTCTAGGAGCCTGTTTTTATACAGACTCTGCTTTCTTAGGCCTGTCTTTGTGGATAAGAATGAAGATCTGGGGACCCATCCAACCTTTAGATCTAAACTTTTCCTCATGTTCCCTTCAGAGAGAGATACTGTTTCCTTCCTCTCTGCAAATTTCTGTGAACTCTGACTTAATCAGTGTGGTAATTTTAACTTTATCCTAATAGATTATTTCCTATCATTTCCTATTCAGATTTTTATGAATGCTAATACTTCTATTGCATGGGTAGGTGGAGCCATCTCTTACCCAGAAAGCAGACACAGCCTATTAAGAGTTCCCTTGTGGCTTAACTTGGTATAAACAAATCATTAATCTATTAGAGGAAACAGACTCTTCCAGCCACCAGGTTTCATTTCGAAGGCTTTATTTACATGGTCACTTTAATCTCACATGAATCCACCCTGCTGCTGAAGCGGATGGTGTCACCTTCTCTTGCTGTTGGTGCTGACCTTCTCCCTTGGGTTGGCACAAACATTTCTGTTGTTGTATAAAGAACTAGATCAATGATCTGAACTGAAAACTAATCTTGATTCTTTTTTCCTCTGAGATAGGTTAGAGGCAGTCCATTTCCTTTTATCAGTGGCTTGGACTTACACTAGAGCAAAACAGCTGTTTGTAACCACTGAAACTTTTGTCTTATTTAAACACACATCCTTGTCAAAGATCATGTTTTAATACAGTCAGATAAATTATATAAATGTATGTGAATCATTTGTAACTCTTGACTGAGATGAGATACAACTACTATTTTTAAACATTTAGAGATACTGATTAAATGGACATACAAGGCTTTGCTTTGAGAGACACAATGTTTACTCTTTTATTCTGGTATATTTTTTAAAATTCAAAATGTACTAAAAAACGTTACAGTAAATAGGTCTTAATAACAAAACTTATCTAGAGTAAACAGGTCTTCAAAAATCCAGAATAGAAAGCTTTAAATGTTACAATCCTGCATACATTAGACGACTAAGAAAACTCCAGAAATATTGTGCTCAGAAGAAAAGATTTGAAGGTGGTCACTTGTAAGCAAATGCTAAACAATAGTTCATGTTTATGTTCGCATTGTTTCAAAGTCTACAAAGACAACACAGTTCAGATTCAATCAACCAATAAAATTATGCTTCCTTTGTACATATTTGTGCTTTCAAGTCTACTTCCTCTATGAATTGCTGGAGTTATGAGGTTCAAGAATTTTACTCAAGATTAATTGAGGTTATATGTTAAAATGCATGGTCAGAGTACACTTGCTAGCATTAATTTATTTCTGGTTTGGAAAGCCTTTTATCATTTTCATATAACTTATTTTTGTGTAATGATTTTTAAAATGTACCCAGCTTTCAACATGGTTATTTTACTTAATTATCCAGGCTGGTTTTTTCTTTGAATTGGAGGCAAAATAAAGTTATAATCCACTCTGAACTTCTGTTCACACTACTTGAAGTAAAAGACTTCTTTGTTCTGTTACTTTATGCTTGTGGTAGTCATCTGTTAAAAACCACAAACCTCTATATAATAGAAATGTTAGTCTTAATTCCTATTTATGGACTTTCCCATAAACAGTCCAGTTGGCCCTACTCCCATTTCCCAGAATTTCTTCTCCTGAATTAACACTTCCACCTTCCTGCTTCCTATATAAGGTAGCTCAGAGAGCTAGGAAATATCCATGTTCTAGCCCACACTCTTTAAAAACCGTCTTACGTTCTAAGTGGTGGATTCCAGTACTGAAGCTAGTACATACTGATACAAGAAGGTCAAGATGAGAAGGAGATGGCAGCAGAATTCAGTTCAGAAAGAAGATGTGAATTTTTAACTCCTGAGGAGGTATAGTATTGGAACAGGTCACCTAGCAGGGCAGTACATTTTTCAGCACGTGGCGCCCTTCATTGAGAGCTCTGACTGAAGCGCAAAGAAGAAAACAGCTGCAATGGTTTAATGCGTTGCTACCCGCAGCTGTCCCGCCATCCCCTCTGCCCGAGGACATTCCCACAACAGAACTCTTTCAGTTCACAGCCGAGCACATTTGCTTTAATTGCCTGAGAAGTCAGTTCATGCTAAAATGCTAGACCGTGAACCTCAGCTAGTGAGGCAGCCCTGCCTTCTGCCAGCTATGGCATAGAGGAGAAAAATGGGCAGAAGAGCAACTACAGATAGCAGAGCTGCTGTGTGAAGCCCTTTCATCGCTCATCCTCTACCACTTACACCTCCCATGCTGTTCTCTCACTTCTGCCATGCAGCTCTTTGTGTAGCTGAATGGTAACTGTCTGCTGAATTCAAATTAAAAATAACACAGAAAAAGAAAAAAGCCACATCAGTTCTTCATTTTGATTCTGCATGCCAGTGCAGGCTGCCATATTCAGAAATGCAGGAATAGGTTGACATTTGGAAGAAGTGGCAGAAACAGGAACTACTTAAAATGGGAATATGATGAAAAGCACTTCAAGTCTGCCCTGAAACTGATGTCTCCTTATAATGTATACTCCAACTCAGTGATGTGTTGGGCAGAATGAATGAAACATTGTGTTATGTAGGAATTTGAACTGAACTAATCATTGTGTCAGGCCTTAAATCATACACAAGTAAATCTGCTTCAGTTCACAGGCTTTAATGAAGCTGGAAATCTGGTCCCATAAGTAAGGGATGTAGTGGCATGCCTTATCAAACAGTCTTCATTATATTGATAAAAATTAATCAAAATATAACAGTTTGTCTTACTTTTTTTTGGCTACATTCAAAACCTCTATATATGAAATCCAGAAATCCTGTACTGAATTGCTAGAGCATTCTGGCAGCACCCTCAAAAAAGCAGTAATGATTAGAAGAAATCTCTAGGAAAGAAATATTTCCTTTTAGGAAACATCTAATTGTAAGGTTTATCAATTTTTTTAGGTCCACTTTTTTTTAAAATGTATTTTTAGTATTAGCTTATTGAAGGTAAGTTTTGTGGTAGTTTTGAGGTAATTTGTAACACATGAACTTTCTTAAAAAGCTTATCCTTATGAAGCAAGCATCTATATTACTAAAAGTCCAAGCTCTTAATAAACATATGTACAGTTAATCTACTTAAGTATTTATCATTGGGTTTTTTTCTAGATAAAACGGTTTTCACTTCTCCATTTAAATAAACAAAACAACAAACAGACAGTCAAGCACATTCCTGGCACAGAGCAGATGCTTTTTTCGATCCCTAGAGTAGGCAATGTATTGATTGTATATTAATTCATTCCTGTAGCCTACTTTATGGAAAGTGCTGTGGGACTGTTGATCAAAAATGCCAGTAGGCATTAGGTATTAATTGAATTAGAATAAAGTAAAACGATTTTATTCTTAGACTGATTTTTTAGAAGGAAAAATGCTGATTTAAGCAAAGTAGGGAACTGCATTCACACACAAATTTTCCTACATTATTAAAAATACCCAGGCAGAATAAATTTGGTAGTCTCAAATATATTCTTTGGGTTCTTTTCTGTGTAATAGTACATATTTCTGAACAACATAATTTGATTTTTTTTATCCATCTATACAACATAATAAAAGAGTGACAACACAAAAAATACCAGGTTACAGTATTTCTATAGGTGGGTTTTTTCCCCGAAATGAATGACAAAAGGCAATTTGGAGCAATAACAGTTTAAAATGCTATAAAATAAAATAAAAAAATAACCAAGCTTATGCTAATATAGTATGCAGTATTACTTTTAGCTATATGTTTCATTTAACTTCGAGGTAAGTATCACTACAGTCATAAATTGACTATACCATACCAATATGCTAAAGAAATATCTTGTCAAATTAAACTTATGCCCAGTTCCTACAAGGCTCTACAAGTCTGGTGTTGCAGTTCTCATTGACCAGTTCTGCTACATGCTTTTACAGCAAAACTGAAGTCACAACAGAAGGAGTTACTTTTGTCCTGCTCCCTCCCACCTCATTTTATTTCTGTATCAGACACACCATTCCACCCCCCCGCCAATCAATATTATTCAATTTTTTTTAATTAGAGGTTATTTTTAAACCTGGATTATTTCTATTATGAAATTTGCAGCACAGCTGAACAGTTTTTGCCTGCACTAAGGGTGTGTGGAGAGCACCCAAGAAGCAGGTTGTGGTCAGAACTGATTAAATCAGCCCAGCTGCTAAAGAAAATGCATCATGAAACAGCAACTAAAGTAACTTTGTTATTTGACAATATGGTATCTGTAAGAACATAGGTCTTGAAGATGTATTTTAAGATTGCTCTGTATGAGTCTACATCAGAAATCATGCCATCTGATTCCTTGTCTTTTGTTTAAAAGAAACCAAAGCTGCATTTTATAAACAATCAAGTGTATTAAAAATTGCTATAATGTCTAAACATATAAAGAATAAACTATTGCAGTTAATTAAATCTTTTATTATCTCAGAGGAAACACACTGAACACATATCTTTTGTGCTAAACTGAATATATTCAGTGTCATTATGGGGAACAGTGCAACTGTTGTGCATGCCCTGAGTTCTCATTGTACGTAGGTTCAGAGCCCTCCTTCCAAACACAGGGTTCCAATGACACCACCATCACTCTCAGACAGAACCTGTAGCAGATAAAGCATTTTCTTTTGATCGAGCTGGCAATCAGACCCTTTCTAGATCTTTTCTATTACAATGTAGCTGACCAAAAGGAAACAATTCACAAATCCACATTTCCAACCCACAGCACCAATTTTGGTTTGGGATTTGGGAGTATATCTGAAAAAAAAAAAAAGTAGTGGGTGAGGTAAACTGAACAGTTCTCTGAAGACACAGAGGGTCTTTGTTAGACTTTTACACCTATAAGAAGAGTTAAGTGGTAGCTGGTCAATGCAGTCATTGTCATTCAAACAAATAGTGTGATTTCTATGAAAATATTTCAAATTACTACAGATACTTATTTTCTGTTTTGTCTAGAAATATATTGAATAATTTGTTATAGTTTAGGACGACCTTGTTGTGAAATTTGCAGTTTTCAACCAACTTATTTTGTGACTTCCTCTTTATACACAAACAGACTTATTGTGTGGTGACATCCCAGCTTTTACCTGTTTTATCCAAGCTTCTTGTTCTCATCGTGCAACTGTCCACATAAAAAACCCTTCTGCACAGTATTTGTTTGAACCTGGACTCATTTACATAACAAGGATATAGGTTTATGTCTAGTTTTACTTCTAGTCAAACTCTAACCACAAATATCATTTCCCATCAGGAATCAATGCTTACAATTTGTTTTAATTTAAAACCAGAACAGAGTGGTAACTATACCACTTTTCCATCTCTTTTTTTTCCCCATCTCAATTCCAGCCATCATGTGAGATTCAAAGTACATTCTAAACAGAAGAAAATGACATATTCAATAAATTTGCTGTTTCTGTTAAAGAAAATGTTTTTAAATAGGACCTGGATTTACAGGTCTAGCAAGTAAGCGTGCCCTTTTCACCACAGGCTATCCATTGGTAATTAAATCACACCAGTAATCTGATACAGCATTAGACCTTTAGTAGCATGATAGCACTGTCACAGGCATTTTACATCCTAGAACCTGCAGTAAATTAAAAAGTCCTTGGAGGCCATCACTACTTGACCTCTTGGTCTGCTGAATTCCAGGCAAGGCAAAAAAAATCAGTTCTACTTTTAGCAATCCCCTTCACATTAGTGCAGTGTCTTATCAATGCTTGCCTGCATTTACTCCTATCCTTGGCAAGTACAGCTCTAGAATTGATCCTACCTGAGAAATTTGAGACAGTTGGTAAAGTTCCTGGGAGAGGCAAGCTGACAACAGTCTGTTGTAATTTGAAAGAGAATTAATCTATAATAAACTGACTTCTGACTTAGATAATCCTCACACATGCTTATAAGGCTTTCCCTTTTGTGCACTGTCTTCTTTCATTTATCTCAGCTTTTTAGGGTGTTTTCATATTGACAAGCCCTTTGAATGTGGACTTTCTTATCCTGAAGTTGTCTTCTCATCTGCTCATGGCAGGTCTGGGTATTCTATTGGCATTCCTCATGGGCAGGTGGATGGACTTTGATTAGGTGTAATGGGGCACAGCAGAGCCATCAGTACCCCTGGATGGCCATCAGTGCTGCCGAGTGAGGAAAGCACGTGGTCCTTGACCCCAGTCAGGCTGAGCCCATCTCATGACAACTCTCAGGAGCAGTGAATTCACAGGGCCAGTGTGCCTACTTGGCAGTCCCACCTGGCAAACTTCTGCTTTCCTGACTCAAGAAGCAGCTTTGTCTCATAATCAGAAATACTTCAATTGTTCACTTCATAAGCAGCCCATGACCACAGAACATGCATTTGGACATCTGAAAGAGATGGCAGCCCATTGGATCAAACTGAAGGTCAGCTTATGCTTCCCTTTTGGGTTGTTGTAGGTGTTTCATTCTGTAACTTAAACACAGGAGGAAAAAAGCATTTCCATTTTGATATGAATATTTGTATCACCTCTTCTGCTACCTCATTCTGTACCCTCTCTTCAATATGTACATGCTCTCAGCTCCTAGACCCATGAAGTTACTGCAAGCAAACAAACCTATTTTTACACATGCATGTATGTGTTATATATGCATGTACACATTTATGTTTTACAGCAGGAGCAGTTCACTGAGCTGCCACCTCTGCTTGGCTCCTGGCACAGGGGACAGCCAGCACGTCCCTGAGCAGAAGTGAGTGCAACCTTAGATGGCAGCAGCTGTCGGACAAGTGTGGCTGGGTCAGGTAAATATACCCTCAGCTACAGCTGCAGAGAAGACACGGATTTAAAGCCCCTTGCTGGTGTTCTGCTCCCCACCCCCTTGTTCAGCCCAGGCCTCCCCTGCCTTTGTGAGGAGTAGGCTCAGGAGACTGAACCAGCAGAAAATATTTTAACCACTGTTGTGGGCTTAGTTTATACTACTGAGGGTATGGAGCAGGTCAGAGGAGCATCCACGTGGGGTCAGTGGGAGCCATGGCAGCATGCTGGGAGAGAAGCAGCAGCACTGCCAGCTCTTGATGTGTTGCTTTGTAAGATTCACATTTCCACCTCGCTGTAAAGGGGATGACTGGATATTTAACTAATGTTTATAGACTCATCACAAAAGAACATAGCACGAGGAAAAAGAAAGGAAAAACCTGTCTGTCTCAGCAGCCCCAAATTTTAGGGATAGAGTCAGGACTGTATAGATATGGATGTGCCTCAGTGCTGGTGTGAAACAAGCCAAAATAGAAAATGAGTGACTGATGTAATAAGAACTGATTTTGATCCTATTTCTGTGTACTTTGTTTTTAGCTGAATGCAGATAAGCAATGCTGTGTTAGAACAAAACCTGGGCTTTCAGGCTGAGAGAACATGACATCAGTGTGGAGTGATCAAAATACGCGTGTGACAATAGCTATTACATTTGGATTAGCTAAAACAATGATACTTAGATTGCACCTTTAAAGTAAGCATATCAAAGTTAACAAGTGTAACAGTATCATTATTTCATAAGCGGTGCAAGAATGAAGCATGCAACTGATGACTCGGCTGGTGTGTCAGCCTGGGACCACTTAGGGTTCTTTCTGTTCAGCCCCCCCAGCTGAATTTTCTGGGCTGCAAACAGCTCTTCAGCCCCTGCTAAGGGTCCTGTCATGCTGCACTGTTCAAAAGTATTTTGTCTCCATCTTCATAAATAAAGACAATGCTATCAGGTAGAAAAAAAAATAGAAAATAAAATAAGAGACGTGAGGAATTTTCCATCTGAGTGGGACTTGGCAGACCTGCTGAAAGCTTGTTTGAAGGCCCATACTGCCTTCCAGGTGGTGGGAGAGCAGAAGGAATGCTGTGCTAATTCTCCCTCCAGCCAGACTGATGTCCAGAACAGATTTTTCATCGCAGATGAAATGGCAATATTCTGCCATGTAACTGTGTCCTGAGGGGCTGTTAAACATTTTTTAACTTTAGTTTAGAGTTAAGAGGTAAGTCTGGTCTGTACTGCTACAAAATTTAACCACAAAAGAGCTGGAAATTCTGCTCTAGCAGACATTTTTATAGTCCACAAAGGAGCACAAATGCTGACAGACAAAAACTTTTGCATAAACCAGTATGATGCTCCAGTCCTCAAGAAGTTATGATACAGCCCATCACAATGTAAAATATTTGAGACTGCAATTACTTTTGCAAATCTGCAGAGCAGAGCTTAAATGAATGAATAAAATGCTTGCTTAGGCTTTAACTCTGAAATGCTGATTCTGCATTTTAACTGTAGTCACTAGCTAGAGCTTCAGTAACTGCTTTCAAATCTGTGCTTAGAGAGGAGAGGAAGGAA
Source organism: Edolisoma coerulescens (assembly GCA_013397115.1). Classification (NCBI taxonomy): domain Eukaryota; kingdom Metazoa; phylum Chordata; class Aves; order Passeriformes; family Campephagidae; genus Edolisoma; species Edolisoma coerulescens. The sequence goes on from VWZW01007169.1 coordinate 1,013,861, forward strand.
TGCATCCCATTCTGGTGCATGACCGAATTCTCAGGGAGTTTGAGAACCGGAATCTCTTTCTGATCCAAGCAATTAACCAAAATTTCAAGCCTTGGCAGCTGTTTCTTTTCTGAAAGGAGGCAATTATATGACCACAGCAGCAGAATGACAGCGCAGGCAGAGAGCAGAGAGTAAACCTCTCTTAAATTCCACCTCTGAATAATGAGCTCAGATTTTTATGAGCTGGTCTCACAAGAAAAAGGAGAAAAAGATTACTTAGGACCACACTTGCATACCCTCACAAAATTCCCACTAGGTGGAATAGTAATAAGTTGCAGTTCTCTCACAGCTATTTTGTGGATCTAAAATACTGCTACATTTGCTCATAAGTCTTCAATACAGAAAAAACAGTATTATCAGTAAAAACACTGTAACTCATACATAAGCACCCTCAGCAAGGCCAAACCTAGTCAAACACTTATTTTTTTCTCCTTCAGACTCACTCACTGTCTTCAGGTACAAAAAAATGTTAGTATAACTAAGATAGATGCGAGACATAATCTTAGAATAAAAGCCTTTCCTGCTCTTTACTAGCGTCCTCAAAGATGTTGCAAATAATGTAGAAACACCATGTCTCGAGCTCTTACTGTTTCCATCCTTGAGTATCTCAGTCTACAACAAGTTGGTTTTTTCTGCACTGTTACACATGAGAACTGAGGGATTGCTTCTTGTTCAGCCACTTCCAGCAAACAGAGAGAATTCAGCCGTGGCAGGGTATGAACTACAAAATAGGAATAACTAAGGGCTTATAGCAGGATGATGTGAACATTTAATAGCTTGTAACTGCCTTGAATTATGAACTGTAGAGCACTTGAAGAACTATCTATCCACCTACCAAAATTCACTCAGTCATAAAAAATCTTGGCTTATGTTTTATAATGAATTTCAGTAAGGTTACACATCTGGAATAAAATTTTAAGTGAATGAAGCATTAAGGACTTTTTAAGCATCTGCTTGTTTAACATTTTTTCAAGCATCTGAAGCGTCTGCTATTAGATGCAGAGCTATCAGGCAGAGTTGGTTATTTTGGGGTTTTTTTTAAGTGTCTTTGGTGCTTTGAGTAATAATGACAGGGAAAGATTTAAGGAAGAATTAGAAGATTGCTAAATGTTAATTTTTAGAAGGTAAACAACCCTTTAATGATCTTCAAGTCTCAATGTAGCTCAGTTAAAGGCTAATATAGACTGTGATACAAACAGATCATATACTAACCCACACAGTAATTGGTGTTTAATATATGTATTGCAGAAGGCCTTTAGAGACTTAATAATAAAAAATAGGACTGCAATACTCATAATATTCTATCTTCAAAAGTTAGCAGAGTTTTAAATATTAAGGAGTTAAAAATAAAAAAAATTAATTCCTTAGGATTAGTGGGGCAAATGTGTTGTTTTTCTATACATTGAATTTAACAGAAAAAAACAGTATTTGACTGGCTAAATTGGGTCAACAGTGACAGTGGACACATTTAAGAGGGTATTTATAGTTTAAGATTTATCTGGCAAGATCATGACATTCACAAGAAGATGATGGACTACAGGATAGTTTTTTTCAGGATTTCCTGATCCTTGAGAAGGTAGAAAAGGTAGAAATGGCAAAGTGGTTGTACTAGAAAAAACATGGTTTTTTGTGAAAACCAGTGTCAAGGTACCTTACCACCAGTAATATTAGTTTACTTTCCTCTCTAGTGTTGTTATGTGAGGATGAAAAATTATTAATATTCATGTCTATCTTGAAAAATATTTAAATACGTCTATTTTTAAATGTCTTCTGTGCTATTTTTATATCTTTAGCATAGAGCAAATAATTACTACAATTGTTAGCTAGTTGTAACACAATTAATACAAAATTCTTTATATCTTATCATTTCCCTATTTTTAAAATTTTGAAATTGGAGATTCTTTTCTGAGTTGAGCCCTAATAAATGCAGCATATGTGCGTTGTCTTACTAGTTATCATGTTTATGTAAAAATGGATGTACCATATTTATCTTGATTTAAGATAGGAAGATCCCAGATGAGCTTCCTTGCTGTTTCTGTGCTTAAACAATGCAGAGAAAATGTCCTGGGATCTAATTTTCCCTCCTTGCTGAATTGTGGTCATGACAACCATCTGTACAAGGATAAGCTTTACAGTACTGTCTTGTTCAAGGGTATCATTTTGATGTTATGTAGTGTGATACAATAAGGTAATGGGAAATAATACTGTGCAGCAGTTGGTGCTCTCATCTACATACACCACTGACTTACATTTTTGGTTTTTGTGTGTTTTGGTTTGCTTGTTTAATATTTATGTGGACATTGGGGCAATGAAAGTATAAAAAACAACACTAACTTGCAAAAAATACATTAAGATTTGAGAGAAGGGCTATGGGATATGCCATTGTTCTGACTCTTCAAATTTATCCATCTCTACTGGGTACCAGGGAATTTACATGTTGAATATGAAATTTAGGTTTTGTCTGCTGTACCAGCAAGGCAAAATGCAATTTTTAAAATCCAACACTTTGCTTTTGTATGTCTTTATGGCAAGAGATTGCCTAACAGTATATGGACAAATACAAACAGAGGTAAAGACAGTGCTAGGTTGTTATTATTTAGCCTCTTTCTGAAACACAGCTATTTATAAGATGATGTGGAATAAAGCTGAACATATCTATTACTAAGCAGAATATGATAGATAATAAAAGACTAATTTTTTTCTCCAAAACTTCTACACAAGGAAGCCCTTACTGACATTGCAGGTAAAGTAATTTAATTTGGCTTTGGTCACCTTGTGCCTCAAAGTACAGACATAATATATCTGGAATTGAAAACACACTGGGAGAGATTGCTTAAGCTGTCTTTTCAAATGCTTTTGAGATATTAGCAGAAGACAAAAAAGAAAGTTGAGAAAATTCCTTCTAAAGGCATGACATACAGTCTTGCCTAATATTAACAGAAGAAATAAGTGATCGTTTTGCTCGTAGCACTGAATAGAAAACAAAGATTCTAACTTGCTCCAAATCGGATTAAACATGCACACCTCATAGTATAGTAATGGGAATGCTAGAAAGAGTTGTTTAAACATTCTAAATTGCTAAAACCAGCAATTTTTACTATTGCTGTTGATTTTTTTGCCCCACAAATGTCAGTCATTAACAAAGATCCTCCTTCTGCAAATACAGGTTTGCCAATTTGAGCATTTTAAATTGAAAACCACTTGTAAAGGAGCGTTTGCACAATACCAGTAAGATTCCCAACCCTGTAATAATCTGGTCAGGCTGTGCAGAGGAATAATGAATGTTACTCTTTCTGTGCAAATTTCTTGTCCTGGAATACAAGTTACTGAACTTAAGTCACCTGTGTCTGTGTACCCCTCAGCCATTTGATTTACCTGATCTAGCAGATGGACTGGACGGGTAGGAGTCACACAGCTTCTGCTCTGGAAAGGGGCTTCCTGTCAGATGGAAATTCAGTGACTTGTTAAAGTGATCAAAAAGGATGTTATAGTATGAGTTACTAAATTAAGTTGGTGGGGGGATGAGGTGTCCATGGGGGAGGTATAGAGCTTGGAATCTTTCTAGCCACCAGTAACAGCCAAGCTGAAAGGAAACAGAGTTTAATTTTTTTTTTTTTTTTTTGTGTTTGGCTATGAGCTCATATTGTTCTTCTTGGATATTACAGGAGAATTACATGGAATCTAGGTTGTGGTAAAATACTCACAGTCTGCTGTTTTTAGTAATAAGGCTAATGGTAACAAGCTTTGGGGGTACATTCTGGCCTAACTAATGCAATCCATGTAATAGCAAACAAATCAATTTATCAAATCCTAATTATTCTTATATAATGTAGGGATTCCTAGTTTGTTTTTGTGCTGCCCTCACAGAATGCTATTCCAGCAGCAACTCCTAGCTTTGTGACAAGTGGTGCCTTATGGGTAGGACGGGGCCATGCAGCTCTGCAATTCTGCAATGAAGTTCTGCAAAATCCTGCTGGGAACAATATTTTAAGGACAAGGAACATAGAGTTGGCATGTGTCTTGCTTGTCAGAAGATTTTGTGTTGAGTTTGTGGGAGTTTTGGAGCTGGTGATGAAACAAACAATTTACATTACAGGCGAGTGATTCTACTTTGACAAATTTTGATTAAATCAATTTTAAAGATAGAGCAGGACAACAGGTAAGACCTTCCAAGTATGACAGTAAAAAAGGAAGTTCTGATGTAGCCAATTACTGATGTTTATTCTGTTGCTGACTAGAAAGTTTGCTTTTTAACTTAGCCAAACACTGGTTCTCACATGACCATTGTGATTTAAAAACAAGAATTTGTATGTGGATATACTTCAGATTGAGTCTAATTTTTTTTCTCCTGCTGGTGACCCCTTTGCCTTTAGCACCAGCAGTACCTGACTGGTACATGAAAATCTATGAAGAGCAACCGGGGCCCTTTGTGTTGACCAAGTCCGTTTTTAGCAGACCATCGTGACTCCTGAACAGTGTCTAGTTAGTGCATCCAAGGGAGAACTATCCCCTCAAACTTGTATTTAAAACAACTCAGAACAAGGGATTTTTATGATAAATACTGCTTTAATCTGATGTAACTAGGAATTGGCCAGACTAAGCTATACTCCAGTGCTCTGCCCAGGCCTCCCTCCCTGTGCCCCTTTCCAGGGATGGCACACTGATCCAGTAGCGTAGTTTCAGTGGCTTATCCCAAGAGGGAAGATGGCTTTGAGAACTTGGGCAGTTTGAGCAGGAGAGAGATTGGAATCCTAAATTCACCATCCAATCTTCTGAGTTCAGCCATTCCTGAGAGTGACACCGGTGGGCGAGATCTCATCCAGGGAGCACTTGCATTGCAGTGTTGCACAGCAAAGGCCCTCACAAGCTTTGTAGTGCTTATCACCACGGTATTGGGCAATTGCTGTGCTTAACCGTGCAGACCATAGAGACTGGCCCAGTACTGGAGTGTGAACAACTGCAAAACACAATGATGGAAAACAAAAAGCTATTTCCGGAATCAGGGAATTATTAGCGTAGGAAGGGACCTCTGGAGATCATCTAGTCCAACCCCCCTGCCAAGGCAGGGTCACCTAGAGCAGGTAACACAGAAATGCGTCCAGGTGAGTTTTAAATGAATCCAGAGGGAGACTCCATGACCTCCCTGTTCAGCCTGTTCCATTACTTTAGTTAATACAGCTGCTGCTAAAACCTGGAACTGAGGTTCAGCTCATCTCCTAAAATGGCAGCATCCCGATGTCAGTGCAGAGGAGCACACCGTCCAGTCCGCTGCCCACGGGCCGGCCGCAGCAGCCTCCGGTACCTGGGTCGGGCCTCGCCTCGCCAACCACCCGGGCAAGAAGGCGGACCCACGATCATTCTACATGGCAGGGCCAACCCCACCAAGGCGGGGAGCTTTCCCCTGAGCCCGAGCGGGGGTCCGGCGGGGCGGCGGGACCCGGGCACTGCCGCATCCCCTCAGGTGCGGCGGGAACAATGAGCGGCAGAACCAAAACGAGCCCCGGCTACGCGCACAGATCCGCTCAGGGCGCGCACGCCTAAAGTAGTCCCTCTTTGTTCAGCAGCGGCGAAGGTCCAGCTGCGCCCGTGTCCCTCCGCCGCGGCGCCCCCGCGCCCGCCCCCGGCGCTGCCGGCGCAGGCNGGCCCCGCTCCGGCGCGGGGGGCCCCGAGGCCGTGGGGGGAGGGGGAGGGAACTCTCTCCGAGCGGCCGCTGGCAGGCGAATGTGAGGGGTCAGTGGTGCTCCTCGGTGACCAAAACAAAGGGAGGGAGCCAGCGGGCCGGTCGGCGGGGCCGGGGGCTGCAGCGGTGAGGTGCCATCAGCCTCGCGCCAGCTGTATTTTCATCTTCTCCTTTAAGGATATTGTCCGAGTAGGCTGCGTTTGCTCGAGTGCGAAGAGAGCAGCACAAAGAGGTAGTGGTGCTCGTTGGTAACTTTGTTTTGGGG